>JACEFZ010021405.1:0-45268 GCA_014155875.1 Cepaea nemoralis
TTTGGGGTCCTTTCCTTAAAACCCCTTTTTCCCGGGAATTTTGTGAGTCTGGACCATCTTTCTGTGGAAAATCAATTAGGGGGAATTTTTTGGGGAAATCGTGGAACCTTTTTCCCGGTGGCACAGGGCCAATTTACTGGCCTTACCGGGAACGGCCCCGCATCTACCAATTACCATCTGTGTACGGACCTACTAAATTAGCACCTCATGCACACCTACCAAATTACGCACTAAACGCGTTCACCTACCAAACTATAAACCTGCGCTTACACCAATTATAATATGCACTGTTGCATACACCTACCAAATTATGCACCTCCGTGCGCACCAAAACAAATAGCACACTTGCGCACTAACATACAAGTACTCCCAACCATATTATGCAGATGCGCATGTACTACCAAATTATTCCCCTTCCAAATTATGCACCTATAAATTATGCAACTGCAATTCTTCTTCTTCTTCTTCTTCTTCTTCTTCTTCTTCTTCTTCTTCTTCTTCTTCTTCTTCTTCTTCTTCTTCTTCTTCTTCTTCTTCTTCTTCTTCTTCTTCTTCTTCTTCTTCCTCTTTTTCAGCGTTCCGAGCCATTGAGGTTCTTTTCTGCAGATACAATCCGTCTCCATTCGTCTCTCTCGTGGACCTTCTCTTGCCAGTCGTTGATTCCAAGTGCTTGTAGGTCTGTATATGTATTATCTCTCCACCGTCTTCGTGGTCTACCTCGGGGTCTACGGTCATTTATTTCCTGAGTGTAAGCGAGCTTTGTTTCCCTATTATCTTCCATTCTTTCTATATGCCCCGGCCATTGTAGTTTATTAGCCTTCATGATACCAGTGATTAGCGGGGACTTAAACAGATCATAAATGTCTTTGTTACTTCTTCTTTTCCACTCTCCACTTTGTGTATCCCTAATGGGTCCAAAGATGCCTCTTAAAATTTTGTTATCAAAGGTTTGTAACAAGGCTTCGTCTCCTTTCGTTGTACTCCACGTTTCAGAGCCATACAGCACAACTGGTCTGATCAGTGTTTTGTATATTGTGATTTTGGTGTTACGAGATAGCGCATTTGATTGAGAAGATGTTGTAGTGGCATAGTATATCTTATTTCCAGAGTTGATTCTAGTTGTATTTCCTCCCTTATGATGTTGGAGCATTTGAAGTTTGTACCCAGGTATTTGTATGTTTCCGTTCTTTTAATGGTCATATTATCTATTTGTATGTGGCCAGAGTTTTTAGCCATTCCGTCTCTTGAAATTACCATATATTCTGTCTTATCTTGGTTTTCTTAATGACTGCTTCTTCACATTTTTGATTGAACCATCTGTTCTTTCTATGCGTGCGAGACATTCTTCTGCGGTAGATTGAATTGTATTCTTGATGTTCAACCAAGTTTGGTCAACGCTTTCCTCCAAAGGGTTTTGCAGAGTTTCAAGTTTACATTTGATTTCATCTGTAAATTTCTCTTTGGTTGTAATTTCTTGTAGTTTTTCTCTGTCATATGTTGGGTGTAATCTTTGTAATTTAGTATTGAAAGCTCTCTTAAGTTTTATTTTAAATTTTGCTCCAACAAGGAAGGGGTCACTGTGGCACTCAGCTCCTCTATAACTTCTAACTTGTTGTATGTTTGATGCATTTCTGTTGTTAATTAAAATGTGATCTATTTGATTATAGGTTCTCTTGTCGCATGATGTCCAAGTTTGTTTGTGTATATCCTTTCTTTGTAGTCTGGTACTGGTAATCTGCAGTCCTTTGGCTTCTGCCATGTTGATGACTCTCCATCCATTATCATTTGAAGTTGTATGTAGGCTTTCCATACCGGCCACTTTTTTATTAGTTTGCTCTCTACCTATTTTGCATTGAAGTCTCCCAGCACAATCAGGATGTCCTGCT
This sequence comes from Cepaea nemoralis, assembly GCA_014155875.1. Lineage (NCBI taxonomy): Eukaryota > Metazoa > Mollusca > Gastropoda > Stylommatophora > Helicidae > Cepaea > Cepaea nemoralis. Next base: position 1,887 of record JACEFZ010021405.1, read on the forward strand.
TGGGGGTTTCTTCTATGACATCTTCCAGATCATTATAAAAGTCTTCTTTAATATCATCTTCTTTCTCTTCAGTAGGTGCATGTACATTAATCATCGTTATATTTTTCCATTTACCTTTTATTCGTAATTTACTAATCCTGTCATTAACAGCTTTAAAGTTTAAAACATTCCCCCTTAACTATTTTTTGATGACAACTCCTGTTCCTAATTCATGTTTATTTTGGGTGTTTCTTCCATATATTGTAATCATTCCATTTTGCTCTAAAGTACCCTCTCCTGGCCACCTTGTTTCTTGAATTGCTGTTATATCCATTTGATATTCAACCAGCTCGCATACACCTACCAAATCCGCACCTGCGCGCGCACCTAACCAAATCCGCACCTGCGCGCGCGTTCACCCAACTCCGCACCTGCGCGCTCCAACCCAAATCCGCACCTGCGCGTGCACCCAACCTCCCCACCCGGGGCGCACCCAACCCAAAACCGCATGCGCGCGACAAAAAAACCCCACCTCCCCGCACCCATCAAATTCAATCGCGCCCACCCACCCAAATAGCACCTGCGCGCTCCCACCCAAATCCGCACCTTCGCGCGCACCCACCCAAATCCGCACCTTCGCGCGCACCCACCCAAATCCGCACCTCCGCGCGCAGCGACCCAAATCCTCACATGCGCGCGCGCCCACCCAAATCCGCACCTGCGCGCGCACCCACCCAAATCCGCACCTGCGCGCACACCCACCCAAATCCGCACCTGCGCGCGCACCCACCCAAATCCGCACCTGCGCGCACCCACCCAAATCCGCACCTGCGCGCACCCACCCAAATCCGCGCATCGACTTTATTTTCTTTATATGACTTCATTTGCTTTTTTTTTTAATTCACACGCAAATGTCTCCCGAAATTCATCTCATCATGTTCCTCTTGTACCTTGCGGTGTCGAGGTGAAGTATAAACTTCGTGAGAGTGCCCGGTTATGGGCTTCGTATATCGACATTCCCATGGATTCTGTTATTCCCTCAGTCCAACGTTTACGTGGTCGGCCTCTTCCTCTGTTTCCATCTGGTCTGTACATCATTGCTTGTTGTGGCATGCTGTTGACTGGTAGCCTACTTGCATGGCCAAACCATTTGACTTGCTGCTTTCTAATAAAATCTAGAGCAGCTTTAACCCCTACTTTAGTCCTAATTTCTTCATTTCTGATCTTATCTCTTCTTGATACGTTGAGTATTCTTCTCAGAAACCTCATTTCTGTTGTTGTGATTTTTCTTTTCTCTCTTTTCTGTCATTGTCCAGGTTTGGCATTGGTAGCAGAGAGTTGGTAGGAAGATTGTGTTGTAAAGTGCTTTCTTAGTAGTTATTGATACATGTTTGTTCTTTAGTATTGGTGCCATTTGTCCAATGAGTTGATTTGCCTTATTGCACCTATTTTCGATCTCGTCTTCTGATCTGCCATTTGATGATATTATACTTCCTAGGTACTTGAAGCTCTTTACTTGTTTCAAGGGATGTTCGTTTAGGTGAATTGTTGCTGTTTGTTCTTCTTTAGTTATAGTCATTACCTCTGTTTTGCTTGTGCTAATTTTCATGTTATGTTCCCTACACATTTCGTTTAGACTATTCATGTGGTCTTGTAATTCAGCTTCTGATTTTGCTATTAGTGCTTGGTCGTCCGCAAACAGGAGTTCTCTAATGGTTAGATTTGCAGATGGTTCTTCTTCTGTGTTCTCGTCATGCGGTATTCTTGCTGTCTCTGCTTGGCTGGTTTCTTTACATATGTTGTCTATATATGTTATGAACAAGAGAGGGGACAGGACACAACCTTGTCGTACTCCAGATCTTATGGTGAAGGGTTCTGAGTGTTCTCCAGTTGCTCTCACTATGCATTCACTGTTGTTGTATAAACTTCTGCATAGGTTTGTTAGATGTGTACTCACTCCATATTGTTTAAGGATTTCCCACAGCTTGTTTCTATCTACCCTATCAAATGCCTTTTCTTAGTCGACAAAGGCTAAGTAGAGTGTTTCATTGAATTCAATTGATTTTTCTATAAGTTGTCTAAGAGCAAAAATGGCGTCTGTGCATCCTTTGTTTTTCCTAAATCCAAGCTGCGTTTCGCTTAGCTGGGGTTCTAAAGTAGTTCGTAATCTGTTTTCAAGAATTTTGCAAAATATTTTCCCAGTATGACTCAACAGTGAAATGCCTCTGTATTGTGTGCAATCTCTTTTGCTGCCTTTGTTTTCCAAATTGGGATAATTATGGCATTTCCCCAGTCTCGCTGGTGTCTGTTGTTCTACCCAAACATGGTTGAATAGTCTATGTAGCCAAGCTGTTCCTACTTCCCTTGCTGCTTTAATTAGTTCATTTGGTATTTCATCCTGTCCTGGTGATTTGTTTAATGGGGCTAATCTGATGGCTTCTATAATTTCTTCTTTAGTATGTCTGGTTCTAGTTCCTCGGTGACATCTGTGTAGGTCTCTTGAATTCCTGTGACATCTGATGGGATGTTGAGAAGTTGTTCGAAATACTGCTTCCATCTTATTAGGATCTGTTTTTGTTCACTTATTGGTTCTCCATTTTCGCTGTAATTATTTCAGTTTGGGTCAAAGGGTTCTCCTCTGGTTCGCATTGCACTTATCTTTTTGTAGAAGTTTCTGCTTGCCTCCTTGTAGTTTTTATTTAGGGTTTCTCCATACTCTTCCCAGTCTTTTTGTTTTTCCCTCTTTACTATTCTACTCACATGTCTTCTCGCTATTCTGTATTCTCTGTAATCACATTCCTGTTTGCTCTTCAACCACTTTTTATATTTTTTCCTTTTTTTTCTTTTACCGCTTTCTTTACTTCTGCGTTCCACCAACTTGTTATTTTCTTTATCCGTGTTTTGCGTTTTTTTCGTGGTTCCGCATGTTATTTTTGCAGTATTTAAAATGCTTGATTTGAATATCTCCCATTCTTCTTCCACTGTTTTTCTTTCCGTAGGTAATTTTACAATGAGTTCAGTTAGTTCTTTCTCATAATTTTCCCTTTCTGCCTCGTCTTTAAGGTTTTTTAAGTTTACTGATTCGCATGGCATGTATTTTCCTGCTCTTTGTCTTCTTCTTCTAATGGTTCTTATTGTGGCAACGACTGCTTTATGATCTGTGTTTATACTGAAATTGGGCACTGCTCTTGCATCTAATATATTTCTCTTTCTGTTATTTCTTGTTAATAATAAAATCAATTTGGCTTTTAGTATCTAGATTGTTCCATTTATACCAGGTGTATACTTGCGAATCCTTTATGTTTATAGAATGTGTTTGTTATACAGAGGTCGTGTTGGCTGCAAAGCTCTATCAGTCTACTTCCGTTATCATTCCTTTCATTTTGCTGATCTCCAAATGCTCCCAGGTGTTTTTCTATGCCCACTCTGTTATGTCCTAGTCTTGCATTGAAGTCTCCCATAACTATGATGTTGTCCTGCTTATCTATTTTGTTTAGCACATCATGTATGTCTTCGTAGAAGTCCTCGCATTCTTGCTCATTATTGTTTGCATTACATGGTGCGTATATCTGTACATATGTTGTGATTGTTTGTTCTTTTATTCTCACTGTTATGATTCTTTCTGATATATATTTTATTTCTAGTATTCCTCTTGCTAGCCGTGGTACGATGACTATTCCCACACCGTGTCTTGCCCTTTCTTGCTGTTCTACTCCAGAGTAAACAAACGTGTAACTGCGGTGGAGCTCCTTGCATCCTTTCCCTTTTGTTCTGGTGTCCGCTATTCCCATCAGACCAATATTCCTCTTCTCCATTGTTTCTATAAGCTCTTCTTCTTTACTATTGAAACCACAGACGTTCATTGTGCCTATTTTTTGAATCGCTGATCTATCTCGTAGTCCATTAACATTGCCGGGTCGATAGCCGTTTGGGTCAGTCCGTTTATACTTCTTGGTTTTTCTACGAAATTTCGCTCGTAATTTTATTTCTCCTTAACGTACTCCAAATATTTTCTCCCACATTTAAGATATTTTATTATTACCTTTGTATATTCTGCATTTTTTTTTCTTTTCCATTTTTAAATATAAAGTCATAGTCAGGGTTTGATCCATCGTCCTGTTGGCTTAATGTTTCCAGAGTCCAGTTCACTATTGATTGAGCAATCCTGATGTTCAACAAAATCTGCTCAATGAATAATTATAAACACATTTCTTCATATTTACGATAAAACTAATCGAACCTGCACAACATATATGCACTTTTAGAAGACCTCCACATGGGAATCAAATCAACAGTCTGCAGAGTTTCTAACACAGAATTAAACAATTTTATTTTTATACTATTATTAAACTAACATGTAGCCCCTTTGTTCTTTGCCTGGTGTCTGAGTAATCCTCAGTAACGCCTGGCAGTAAATGTTGAAAACTTGAAGTTGTAAATAAAATGAATTGTTGTCCGACAACAATTTTAATAGTTCTGAATTCCTCAAGTTCCCCTTCATATCTGATGGTAGGGTCTTGCTCACAATACCATATTAAGAATGATATAATTAGATATTGAAAATGTGCATGTGGCTTATGGGTTATGAAGGCACTGCACAATCCCGACATGCTGTTCGAATTCAGCCGCAGGTGATTTGGAAGTATTGTATAAGAAAGTAATGAGGGAAAAAACAACACTGAACGTAAATTTGCTTAGAAAATTACACGCGGCCAATAAATGCTGGGATTGACAACGACGTTCTATAACGGACATACAAAACACTTATTCAGAATTTCCTGCCGATATTGCACCAGCAAATAAGTTACAGTTAATATTTGTTCAGAACATGCATCTTTCCTGTGGCAACATATGGATGCGAGTCGTGGACCATCTTTCCTGTGGCAGCATATGAATGCGATTCGAGGACTATCTTTATTACAGCAACACACATATGTGAGTCGTGGAGCATCTTTCCTGTGTCAGCAAATGAATAGAGGTCGTGGACCATCTTTCCTGTGGCAACTTACCAATGTGAGTCATGGACCATCTTTACTGTGGCAACATACGAATTCGAGTCGTGGACTATTTTTCCTGTGGCAACATACGAATGTGTTTCATGGACCATCTTTCCTATGGAAACATACGAATGTGAGTCGTGGACCATCTTTCCTGTGGCATCATATGAATGTGAGTCGTGGACCATTTTTTCTGTGGCAACAGGACCAATTTACATAGCTACGCCGCATATACCAAATTACGCATCTGTGTATGGACCTACTAAATTACGCACCTGCATGCACACCTACCAAATTATGCACTAACGCGTTCACCTACCAAACTATGAACCTACGCTTACACCAATTATAATATGCACTGTCGCATACACCTACCAAATCCGCACCTGCGCGCGCACCTACCCAACTCCGCACCTGCGCGGACACCCACCCAAATCCGCACCTGCGCGCGCAGCCACCCAAATCCGCACCTGTGCGCGCACCCACCCAAATCCGCACCTGCGCGCGCACCCACCCAAATCCGCACCTGCTCGCGTACCCACCCAAATCCGCACCTGGTTGGACACCCACCCAAATCCGCACCTGCGCGCGCACCCACCCAAATCCGCACCTGCGCGGACACCCACCCAAATCCGCACCTGCGCGCGCACCCACCCAAATCCGCACCTGCGCGGACACCCACCCAAATCCGCACCTGCGCGCGTACCCACCCAAATCCGCACCTGCGCGCGAACCCACCCAAATCCGCACCTGCGCGGACACCCACCCAAATCCGCACCTGCGCGCGCACCCACCCAAATCCGCACCTGCGCGGACACCTACCCAAATCCGCACCTGCGCGCGTACCCAGCCAAATCCGCACCTGCGCGCGTACCCAGCCAAATCCGCACCTGCGTCCGCACCCACCCACATACGCACCTGCGCGGACACCCACCCAAATCCGCACCTGTGCGCGCGCAGCCACCCAAATCCGCACCTGCGCGCGCAGCCACCCAAATCCGCACCTGCGCGCGCAGCCACCCAAATCCGCACCTGCGCGCAGCCACCCAAATCCGCACCTGCGCGCGCAGCCACCCAAATCCGCACCTGTGCGCGCACCCACCCAAATCCGCACCTGCGCGCGCACGCACCCAAATCCGCACCTGCGCGCGCACCCACCCACCCAAATCCTCACCTTCGCGCGCACCCACACAAATCCGCACCTGCGCGCGCACCCACCCAAATCCGCACCTGCGCGCGCACCCACCCAAATCCGCACCTGCGCGCGCACCCACCCAAATCCGCACCTGCGCGCGCACCCACCCACAGCCGCACCTGCGCGCGCACCCACCCAAAGCCGCACCTGCGCGCGCACCCACCCAAAGCCGCACCTGCGCGCGCACCCACCCAAAGCCGCACCTGCGCGCGCACCCACCCAAATCCGCACCTGCGCGCGCACCCACCCAAATCCGCACCTGCGCGCGCACCCACCCAAATCCGCACCTGCGCGCGCACCCACCCAAATCCGCACCTGCGCGCGCACCCACCCAAATCCGCACCTGCGCGCGCACCCACCCAAATCCGCACCTGCGCGCGCACCCACCCAAATCCGCACCTGCGCGCGCACCCACCCAAATCCGCACCTGCGCGCGCACCCACCCAAATCCGCACCTGCGCGCGCACCCACCCAAATCCGCACCTGCGCGCGCACCCACCCAAATCCGCACCTGCGCGCGCACCCACCCAAATCCGCACCTGCGCGCGCACCCACCCAAATCCGCACCTGCGCGCGTTCCCACCCAAATCCGCACCTGCGCGCGCACCCACCCAAATCAGCACCTGCGCGCGCACCCACCCAAATCCGCACCTGCGCGCGCACCCACCCAAGTCCGCACCTGCGCGCGCACCCACCCAAATCCGCGCATCGACTTTATTTTCTTTATATGACTTCTTTTCCTTTTTTTTTTAATTCACACGCAAATGTCTCCCGAAATTTCGCTCGTAATTTTATTTCTCCTTAACGTACTCCAAATATTTTCTCCCACATTTAAGATATTTTATTATTACCTTTGTATATTCTGCATTTTTTTTCTTTTCCATTTTTAAATATAAAGTCATAGTCAGGGTTTGATCCATCGTCCTGTTGGCTTAATGTTTCCAGAGTCCAGTTCACTATTGATTGGGCAATCCTGATGTTCAACAAACTCTGCTCAATGAATACTTATAAACACATTTCTTCATATTTACGATAAAACTAATCGAACCTGCACAACATATATGCACTTTTAGAAGACCTCCACATGGGAATCAAATCAACAGTCTGCAGAGTTTCTAACACAGAATTAAACAATTTTATTTTTATACTATTATTAAACTAACATGTAGCCCCTTTGTTCTTTGCCTGGTGTCTGAGTAATCCTCAGTAACGCCTGGCAGTAAATGTTGAAAACTTGAAGTTGTAAATAAAATGAATTGTTGTCCGACAACAATTTTAATAGTTCTGAATTCCTCAAGTTCCCCTTCATATCTGATGGTAGGGTCTTGCTCACAATACCATATTAAGAATGATATAATTAGATATTGAAAATGTGCTTGTGGCTTATGGGTTATGAAGGCACTGCACAATCCCGACATGCTGTTCGAATTCAGGAGCAGGTGATTTGGAAGTATTGTATAAGAAAGTAATGAGGGAAAAAACAACACTGAACGTAAGTTTGCTTAGAAAATTACACGCGGCCAATAAATGCTGGGATTGACAACGACGTTCTATAACGGACATACAAAACACTTATTCAGAATTTCCTGCCGATATTGCACCAGCAAATAAGTTACAGTTAATATTTGTTCAGAACATGCATCTTTCCTGTGGCAACATATGGATGCGAGTCGTGGACCATCTTTCCTGTGGCAGCATATGAATGCGATTTGAGGACTATCTTTATTACAGCAACACACATATGTGAGTCGTTGAGCATCTTTCCTGTGTCAGCAAATGAATAGAGGTCGTGGACCATCTTTTCTGTGGAAACTTACCAATGTGAGTCATGTACCATCTTTACTGTGGCAACATACGAATTCGAGTCCTGGACTATTTTTCCTGTGGCAACATACGAATGTGTTTCATGGACCATCTTTCCTCTGGAAACATACGAATGTGAGTCGTGGACCATCTTTCCTGTGGCATCATATGAATGTGAGTCGTGGACCATTTTTTCTGTGGCAACAGGACCAATTTACATAGCTACGCCGCATCTACCAAATTACGCATCTGTGTATGGACCTACTAAATTACGCACCTGCATGCACACCTACCAAATTACGCACTAACGCATTCACCTACCAAACTATGAACCTACGCTTACACCAATTATAATATGCACTGTCGCATACACCTACCAAATCCGCACCTGCGCGCGCACCTACCCAAATCCGCACCTGCGCGGACACCCACCCAAATCCGCACCTGCGCGCGCAGCCACCCAACTCTGCACCTGCGCACGCACCCACCCAAATCCGCACCTGCGTACGCACCCACCCAAATCCGCACCTGCGCGCGCACCCACCCAAATCCGCACCTGCGCGCGCACCCACCCAAATCCGCACCTGCGCGCGCACCCACCCGAATCCGCACCTGCGAGCGCACCCACCCAAATCCGCACCTGCGCGCGCACCCACCCGACTCCGCCCCTGCGCGCGCACCCACCCGAATCCGCACCTGCGCGGACACTTTCCTGTGGCAGCATATGAATGCGATTTTAGGACTATCTTTATTACAGCAACACACATATGTGAGTCGTGGAGCATCTTTCCTGTGTCAGCAAATGAATAGAGGTCGTGGACCATCTTTCCTGTGGCAACTTACCAATGTGAGTCATGGACCATCTTTACTGTGGCAACATACGAATTCGAGTCCTGGACTATTTTTCCTGTGGCAACATACGAATGTGTTTCATGGACCATCTTTCCTCTGGAAACATACGAATGTGAGTCGTGGACCATCTTTCCTGTGGCATCATATGAATGTGAGTCGTGGACCATTTTTTCTGTGGCAACAGGACCAATTTACATAGCTACGCCGCATCTACCAAATTACGCATCTGTGTATGGACCTACTAAATTACGCACCTGCATGCACACCTACCAAATTACGCACTAACGCATTCACCTACCAAACTATGAACCCACGCTTACACCAATTATAATATGCACTGTCGCATACACCTACCAAATCCGCACCTGCGCGCGCACCTACCCAAATCCGCACCTGCGCGGACACCCACCCAAATCTGCACCTGCGCGCGCAGCCACCCAACTCTGCACCTGCGCACGCACCCACACAAATCCGCACCTGCGCGCGCACCCACCCGAATCCGCACCTGCGCGCGCACCCACCCGAATCCGCACCTGCGCGCGCACCCACCCGAATCCGCACCTGCGCGCGCACCCACCCGAATCCGCACCTGCGCGCGCACCCACCCGAATCCGCACCTGCGCGCGCACCCACCCGAGTCCGCACCAGGTGCGCACCCACCCGAATCCGCACCTGCGCGCGCACCCACCCGAATCCGCACCTGCGCGCGCACCCACCCGAATCCGCACCTGCGCGCCGCACCCACCCGAATCCGCACCTGCGCGCGCACCCACCCGAATCCGCACTTGCGCGCGCAGCCACCCAGATCCGCACCTGCGCGCGCAGCCACCCAGATCCGCACCTGCGCGCGCAGCCCACCCAGATCCGCACCTGCGCGCGCAGCCACCCAGATCCGCACCTGCGCGCGCAGCCACCCAGATCCGCACCTGCGCGCGCAGCCACCCGAATCCGCACCTGCGCGCGCAGCCACCCGAATCCGCACCTGCGCGCGCACCCACCCGAATCCGCACCTGCGCGCGCACCCACCCGAATCCGCACCTGCGCGCGCACCCACCCGAATCCGCACCTGCGCGCGCACCCACCCGAATCCGCACCTGCGCGCGCACCCACCCGAATCCGCACCTGCGCGCGCACCCACCCGAATCCGCACCTGCGCGCGCACCCACCCGAATCCGCACCTGCGCGCGCACCCACCCGAATCCGCACCTGCGCGCGCACCCACCCGAATCCGCACCTGCGCGCGCACCCACCCGAATCCGCACCTGCGCGCGCACCCACCCGAATCCGCACCTGCGCGCGCACCCACCCGAATCCGCACCTGCGCGCGAACCCACCCGAATCCGCACCTGCGCGCGCACCCACCCGAATCCGCACCTGCGCGCGCACCCACCCGAATCCGCACCTGCGCGCGCACCCACCCGAATCCGCACCTGCGCGCGCACCCACCCGAATCCGCACCTGCGCGCGCACCCACCCGAATCCGCACCTGCGCGCGCACCCACCCGAATCCGCACCTGCGCGCGCACCCGCCCGAATCCGCACCTGCGCGCGCACCCGCCCGAATCCGCACCTGCGCGCGCACCCGCCCGAATCCGCACCTGCGCGCGCACCCGCCCGAATCCGCACCTGCGCGCGCACCCGCCCAAATCCGCACCTGCGCGCGCACCCGCCCGAATCCGCACCTGCGCGCGCACCCGCCCAAATCCGCACCTGCGCGCGCACCCGTCCAAATCCGCACTTGCGCGCGCACCCACCCAAATCCGCGCATCGACTTTATTTTCTTTATATGACTTCTTTTCCTTTTTTTTTAATTCACACGCAAATGTCTCCCGAAATTTCGCTCGTAATTTTATTTCTCCTTAACGTACTCCAAATATTTTCTCCCACATTTAAGATATTTTATTATTACCTTTGTATATTCTGCATTTTTTTTCTTTTCCATTTTTAAATATAAAGTCATAGTCAGGGTTTGATCCATCGTCCTGTTGGCTTAATGTTTCCAGAGTCCAGTTCACTATTGATTGAGCAATCCTGATGTTCAACAAACTCTGCTCAATGAATACTTATAAACACATTTCTTCATATTTACGATAAAACTAATCGAACCTGCACAACATATATGCACTTTTAGAAGACCTCCACATGGGAATCAAATCAACAGTCTGCAGAGTTTCTAACACAGAATTAAACAATTTTATTTTTATACTATTATTAAACTAACATGTAGCCCCTTTGTTCTTTGCCTGGTGTCTGAGTAATCCTCAGTAACGCCTGGCAGTAAATGTTGAAAACTTGAAGTTGTAAATAAAATGAATTGTTGTCCGACAACAATTTAATAGTTCTGAATTCCTCAAGTTCCCCTTCATATCTGATGGTAGGGTCTTGCTCACAATACCATATTAAGAATGATATAATTAGATATTGAAAATGTGCTTGTGGCTTATGGGTTATGAAGGCACTGCACAATCCCGACATGCTGTTCGAATTCAGCCGCAGGTGATTTGGAAGTATTGTATAAGAAAGTAATGAGGGGAAAAAACAACACTGAACGTAAAATTGCTTAGAAAATTACACGCGGCCAATAAATGCTGGGATTGACAACGACGTTCTATAACGGACATACAAAACACTTATTCAGAATTTCCTGCCGATATTGCACCAGCAAATAAGTTACAGTTAATATTTGTTCAGAACATGCATCTTTCCTGTGGCAACATATGGATGCGAGTCGTGGACCATCTTTCCTGTGGCAGCATATGAATGCGATTCGAGGACTATCTTTATTACAGCAACACACATATGTGAGTCGTGGAGCATCTTTCCTGTGTCAGCAAATGAATAGAGGTCGTGGACCATCTTTCCTGTGGCAACTTACCAATGTGAGTCATGGACCATCTTTACTGTGGCAACATACGAATTCGAGTCATGGACTATTTTTCCTGTGGCAACATACGAATGTGTTTCATGGACCATCTTTCCTCTGGAAACATACGAATGTGAGTCGTGGACCATCTTTCCTGTGGCATCATATGAATGTGAGTCGTGGACCATTCTTTCTGTGGCAACAGGACCAATTTACATAGCTACGCCACATCTACCAAATTACGCATCTGTGTATGGACCTACTAAATTACGCACCTGCATGCACACCTACCAAATTACGCACTAACGCATTCACCTACCAAACTATGAACCTACGCTTACACCAATTATAATATGCACTGTCGCATACACCTACCAAATCCGCACCTGCGCGGACACCCACCCAAATCCGCACCTGCGCGCGCAGCCACCCAACTCTGCACCTGCGCGCGCACCCACCCGAATCCGCACCTGCGCGCGCACCCACCCGAATCCGCACCTGCGCGCGCACCCACCCGAATCCGCACCAGGTGCGCACCCACCCGAATCCGCACCTGCGCGCGCACCCACCCGAATCCGCACCTGCGCGCGCACCCACCCGAATCCGCACCTGCGCGCGCACCCACCCAGATCCGCACCTGCGCGCGCAGCCACCCAGATCCGCACCTGCGCGCGCAGCCACCCAGATCCGCACCTGCGCGCGCAGCCACCCGAATCCGCACCTGCGCGCGCAGCCACCCAGATCCGCACCTGCGCGCGCAGCCACCCGAATCCGCACATGCGCGCGCAGCCACCCGAATCCGCACCTGCGCGCGCAGCCACCCGAATCCGCACCTGCGCGCGCAGCCACCGAATCCGCACCTGCGCGCGCAGCCACCCCAATCCGCACCTGCGCGCGCAGCCCCCGAATCCGCACCTGCGCGCGCAGCCACCCGAATCCGCACCTGCGCGCGCAGCCCACCCGAATCCGCACCTGCGCGCGCAGCCACCCGAATCCGCACCTGCGCGCGCAGCCCACCCGAATCCGCACCTGCGCGCGCAGCCACCCGAAATCCGCACCTGCGCGCGCACCCACCGAAATCCGCACCTGCGCGCGCACCCACCCGAATCCGCACCTGCGCGCGCACCCACCCGAAATCCGCACCTGCGCGCGCACCCACCCGAAATCCGCACCTGCGCGCGCACCCACCCGAAATCCGCACCTGCGCGCGCACCCACCCGAAATCCGCACCTGCGCGCGCACCCACCCGAATCCGCACCTGCGCGCGCACCCACCCGAATCCGCACCTGCGCGCGCACCCACCCGAAATCCGCACCTGCGCGCGCACCCACCGAAATCCGCACCTGCGCGCGCACCCACCGAAATCCGCACCTGCGCGCGCACCCACCCGAAATCCGCACCTGCGCGCGCACCCACCCGAAATCCGCACCTGCGCGCGCACCCACCCGAATCCGCACCTGCGCGCGCACCCACCCGAAATCCGCACCTGCGCGCGCACCCACCCGAATCCGCACCTGCGCGCGCACCCACCCGAAATCCGCACCTGCGCGCGCACCCACCCGAAATCCGCACCTGCGCGCGCACCCACCCGAATCCGCACCTGCGCGCGCACCCACCCGAAATCCGCACCTGCGCGCGCACCCACCCGAATCCGCACCTGCGCGCGCACCCACCCGAAATCCGCACCTGCGCGCGCACCCACCCGAATCCGCACCTGCGCGCGCACCCACCCGAATCCGCACCTGCGCGCGCACCCACCCGAAATCCGCACCTGCGCGCGCACCCACCCGAATCCGCACCTGCGCGCGCACCCACCCGAAATCCGCACCTGCGCGCGCACCCACCCGAAATCCGCACCTGCGCGCGCACCCACCCAAATCCGCACCTGCGCGCGCACCCGCCCAAATCCGCACCTGCGCGCGCACCCACCCAAATCCGCACCTGCGCGCGCACCCACCCAAATCCGCGCATCGACTTTATTTTCTTTATATGACTTCTTTTCCTTTTTTTTTTAATTCACACGCAAATGTCTCCCGAAATTTCGCTCGTAATTTTATTTCTCCTTAACGTACTCCAAATATTTTCTCCCACATTTAAGATATTTTATTATTACCTTTGTATATTCTGCATTTTTTTTCTTTTCCATTTTTAAATATAAAGTCATAGTCAGGGTTTGATCCATCGTCCTGTTGGCTTAATGTTTCCAGAGTCCAGTTCACTATTGATTGAGCAATCCTGATGTTCAACAAACTCTGCTCAATGAATACTTATAAACACATTTCTTCATATTTACGATAAAACTAATCGAACCTGCACAACATATATGCACTTTTAGAAGACCTCCACATGGGAATCAAATCAACAGTCTGCAGAGTTTCTAACACAGAATTAAACAATTTTATTTTTATACTATTATTAAACTAACATGTAGCCCCTTTGTTCTTTGCCTGGTGTCTGAGTAATCCTCAGTAACGCCTGGCAGTAAATGTTGAAAACTTGAAGTTGTAAATAAAATAAATTGTTGTCCGACAACAATTTAATAGTTCTGAATTCCTCAAGTTCCCCTTCATATCTGATGGTAGGGTCTTGCTCACAATACCATATTAAGAATAATATAATTAGATATTGACAATGTGCTTGTGGCTTATGGGTTATGAACGCACTGCACAATCCCGACATGCTGTTCGAATTCAGCCGCAGGTGATTTGGAAGTATTGTATAAGAAAGTAATGAGGGAAAAAACAACACTGAACGTAAATTTGCTTAGAAAATTACACGCGGCCAATAAATGCTGGGATTGACAACGACGTTCTATAACGGACATACAAAACACTTATTCAGAATTTCCTGCCGATATTGCACCAGCAAATAAGTTACAGTTAATATTTGTTCAGAACATGCATCTTTCCTGTGGCAACATATGGATGCGAGTCGTGGACCATCTTTCCTGTGGCAGCATATGAATGCGATTCGAGGACTATCTTTATTACAGCAACACACATATGTGAGTCGTGGAGCATCTTTCCTGTGTCAGCAAATGAATAGAGGTCGTGGACCATCTTTCCTGTGGCAACTTACCAATGTGAGTCATGGACCATCTTTACTGTGGCAACATACGAATTCGAGTCAGTGGACTATTTTTCCTGTGGCAACATACGAATGTGTTTCATGGACCATCTTTCCTCTGGAAACATACGAATGTGAGTCGTGGACCATCTTTCCTGTGGCATCATATGAATGTGAGTCGTGGACCATTATTCCTGTGGCAACAGGACCAATTTACATAGCTACGCCACATCTACCAAATTACGCATCTGTGTATGGACCTACTAAATTACGCACCTGCATGCACACCTACCAAATTACGCACTAACGCATTCACCTACCAAACTATGAACCTACGCTTACACCAATTATAATATGCACTGTCGCATACACCTACCAAATCCGCACCTGCGCGGACACCCACCCAAATCCGCACCTGCGCGCGCAGCCACCCAACTCTGCACCTGCGCGCGCACCCACCCAAATCCGCTACTGCGCGCGCACCCACCCGAATCCGCACCTGCGCGCGCACCCACCCGAATCCGCACCTGCGCGCGCACCCACCCGAATCCGCACCTGCGCGCGCACCCACCCGAATCCGCACTTGCGCGCGCACCCACCCGAATCCGCACCTGCGCGCGCACCCACCCGAATCCGCACCTGCGCGCGCACCCACCCGAATCCGCACCTGCGCGCGCACCCACCCGAATCCGCACCTTGCGCGCGCACCCACCCGAATCCGCACCTGCGCGCGCACCCACCCGAATCCGCACCTGCGCGCGCACCCACCCGAATCCGCACCTGCGCGCGCACCCACCCGAAACCGCACCTGCGCGCGCACCCACCCAAGTCCGCACCTGCGCGCGCACCCACCCAAATCCGCACCTGCGCGCGCACCCACCCAAATCCGCACCTGCGCGCGCACCCACCCAAATCCGCACCTGCGCGCGCACCCACCCAAATCCGCACCTGCGCGCGCACCCACCCGAATCCGCACCTGCGCGCGCACCCACCCAAATCCGCACCTGCGCGCGCACCCACCCAAATCCGCACCTGCGCGCGCACCCACCCAAATCCGCACCTGCGCGCGCACCCACCCAAATCCGCACCTGCGCGCGCACCCACCCAAATCCGCACCTGCGCGCGCACCCACCCAAATCCGCACCTGCGCGCGCACCCACCCAAATCCGCGCATCGACTTTATTTTCTTTATATGACTTCATTTGCTTTTTTTTTTAATTCACACGCAAATGTCTCCCGAAATTGCGCGGGTGATTGCGCGGGTGATTGCGCGGGTGATTGCGCGGGTGATTGCGCGGGTGATTGCGCGGGTGATTGCGCGGGTGAGTGCGCGGGTGATTGCGCGGGTGATTGCGCGGGTGATTGCGCGGGTGATTGCGCGGGTGATTGCGCGGGTGATTGCGCGGGTGATTGCGCGGGTGATTGCGCGGGTGATTGCGCGGGTGATTGCGCGGGTGATTGCGCGGGTGATTGCGCGGGTGATTGCGCGGGTGATTGCGCGGGTGATTGCGCGGGTGATTGCGCGGGTGATTGCGCGGGTGATTGCGCGGGTGATTGCGCGGGTGATTGCGCGGGTGATTGCGCGGGTGATTGCGCGGGTGATTGCGCGGGTGATTGCGCGGGTGATTGCGCGGTTGATTGCGCGGGTGATTGCGCGGGTGGGTGCGCGGGTGGGTGCGCGGGTGGGTGCGCGGGTGGGTGCGCGGGTGGGTGCGCGGGTGGGTGCGCGGGTGGGTGCGCGGGTGGGTGCGCGGGTGGGTGCGCGGGTGGGTGCGCGGGTGGGTGCGCGGGTGGGTGCGCGGGTGGGTGCGCGGGTGGGTGCGCGGGTGGGTGCGCGGGTGGGTGCGCGGGTGGGTGCGCGGGTGGGTGCGCGGGTGGGTGCGCGGGTGGGTGCGCGGGTGGGTGCAGAGTAGAAAGTATGTGGGTCGGACGGCTTGTTAACCAAGATGAATCTATTCTCATCCTGCCAGTCTTCCAGTCTTCTCCTCTCTGGTCCATGTGATCATAGCCCCAACTCTGCGAGTGGCTGTTGAAATCGCCACACACAATCATTTTTTCTGTTAATGGTAGTGTGTTCAGTGCCTGTTGGTGGTCACTTGGACAGTAGTAATTGATCAGATGTAGGTCTGTATAGCCTGTTTTAAGTTTAAGTGTCTGATACTCAGCCCCTTCCATATAGACTTCGATTTTGGGAAGCCATGATGTTATTTTTACAAGGGTAAGTATCCCACCTTTTCGCCTGTCCTTTCGGTCAGATCGGTAACACTGGTAGCCTCTGATTTTGAAGGCTATATTTTCGTTGAGGTGAGTTTCTTGCAAGCAACATATGCTTACTTTTTCTTGGTCCAGGATGTTTTCTAATTCTACTTTTTTTTGTTGACTCCCTCCTCATTCCAGTGCATTATTTTAAGTCTTTGTTTAGTATGGCCAACTGTTCTATTCTTATGTCCCCTGGCTCCACAGGACATCTGAGAAGGACCTCCAGTAGTTGGGGTTGGACCCTTTCGAGACATAGGGCCCGGCACTGCACCTGCCTGGGGGTCCAAAGCAGGGCGAGCACCATAACTTTTAGCAGTAGTCGACATATTCAATTTTGCGTAATTGCGTGGCATCCTGATTTCTGTGTTGCGCCTCCTGGCTGGTTGCCTCCGTCTTCAGCACCTTTCCTTTGCTAGAGCAGACTGTGGTCTCACTCGAGTTTAGATGTGTACACACGCACACACGTGTCTGTACATGCATGTATGTGTATACACATCTAGAGCACACTGGTTATTTTCAGGCGCCAGATACTCGCTGTCGCCCCTTCTCCTTTTAGTTTAAACACTTCCGCCACTTGAAGGCCAGGAGTTGGACTTTTGCTGCATAGGTTATGTATTCACAAGCCATTGGGGTATTTAAGCAATGTTGGGCGCTCACCCCAACACTGCGCCCCGGCTACATACAGCAAGCAACATTTGGAACCCATAGCTATGTAAATTGGTCTTGTTGCCTCCGGAAAAATGGTCCACGACTCACATTCATATGATGCCACAGGAAAGATGGTCCAAGACTCACATTCGTATGTTTCCAGAGGAAAGATGGTCCATGAAACACATTCGTATGTTGCCACAGGAAAAATAGTCCACGACTCAAATTCGTATGTTGCCACAGTAAAGATGGTAAATGACTCACATTGGTAAGTTGCCACATGAAAGATGTTCCAAGACCTCTATTCATTTGCTGACGCAGGAAAGATGCTCCACGACTCACATATGTGTGTTGCTGTATTAAAGATAGTCCTCAAATCGCATTTCTATGCTGCCACAAGAAAGATGGTCCACGACTCGCATCCATATGTTGCCACAGGAAAGATGCATGTTCTGAACAAATATTAACTGTAACTTATTTGCTGGTGCAATATCGGCAGGAAATTCTGAATAAGTGATTTGTATGTCCGTTATAGAACGTCGTTGTCAATCCCAGCATTTACTGGCCGCGTGTAATTTTCTAAGCAAATTTACGTTCAGTGTTGTTTTTCCCCTCATTACTTTCTTATACAATACTTCCAAATCACCTGCGGCTGAATTCGAACAGCATGTCTTGATTGTGCAGTGCCTTCATAACCCATAAGCCACAAGCACATTTTCAATATCTAATTATATCACTGTTAATATGGTATTGTGAGCAAGACCCTACCATCAGATATGAAGGGGAACTTGAGGAATTCAGAACTATTAAAATAGTTGTCGGAGAACAATTTATTTTATTTACAACTTCAAGTTTTCAACATTTACTGCCAGGCGTCACTGAGGATTACTCAGACACCAGGCAAAGAACAAAGGGGCTACATGTTAGTTTAATAATAGTATAAAAATAAAATTGTTTAATTCTGTCGTAGAAACTCTGCAGACTGTTGATTTGATTCTCATGTGGAAGTCTTCTAAAAGTGCAAATATGTTGTGCAGGTTTGATTAGTTTTATCGTAAATATGAAGAAATGTGTTTATAATTATTCATTGAGCAGATGTTGTTGAACATCAGGATTGCTCAATCAATAGTGAACTGGACTCTGGAAACATTAAGCCAACAGGACGATGGATCAAACCCTGACTATGACTTTATATTCGAAAAAGGAAAAGAAAAAAAAATGCAGAATATACAAAGGTAATAATAAAACATCTAACATGTGGAAGAAAATATTTGGAGTACAATTAGGAGAAATAAAATTACGAGCGAAATTGCGGGAGAACTTTGTGGGTGGAAAAAAAAAAAAGTTATATAGAGAAAATAAAGTGGATGCGCGGATGTCGGTGGGTGCGCGCACAGGTGCGGATGTCGGTGGGTGCGCGCCCAGGTGCGGATGTCGGTGGGTGCGCGCCCAGGTGCGGATGTCGGTGGGTGCGCGCGCAGGTGCGGATGTCGGTGGGTGCGCGCCCAGGTGCGGATGTCGGTGGGTGCGCGCCCAGGTGCGGATGTCGGTGGGTGCGCGCACAGGTGCGGATGTCGGTGGGTGCGCGCCCATGTGCGGACCAGGTGCGGATGTCGCTGGGTGCGCGCCCAGGTGCCGATGTCTTTGGGTGCGCGCGCAGGTGCCGATGTCGGTGGGTTCGCGCGCAGGTGCGGATGTCGGTGGGTGCGAGCGCAGGTGCGGATGTCGGTGTGTGTGTGCGCGCCCAGGTGCGGATGTCGGTGGGTGCGCGCCCAGGTGCGGATGTCGGTGGGTGCGCGCCCAGGTGCGGATGTCGATGGGTGCGCGCCCAGGTGCCGATGTCGCTGGGTGCGCGCCCAGGTGCCGATGTCGCTGAGTGCGCGCCCAGGTGCCGATGTCGCTGGGTGCGCGCGCAGGTGCCGATTTCGGTGGGTGCGCGCGCAGGTGCCGATTTCGGTGGGTGCGCGCGCAGGTGCGGATGTCGGTGGGTGCGCACGCAGGTGCCGATGTCGGTGGCTGCGCGCCCAGTTGCGGCATTCGATGGGTGCGCGCGCAGGTGTGGAGTTCGATGGGTCCGCGCGCAGGTGCGGATTTCGCTTTGTGCGCGCGCAGGTGCGGATTTCGGTGGGTGCGCGCGCAGGTGCGGATTTCGGTATGTGCGCACGCAAGTGCGGATTTCGGTGGGTGCGCGCGAGGTGTGGAGTTCGGTGGGTGCGCGCGCAGGTGCCGATGTCGGTGGCTGCGCGCGCAGGTGCGGATTTCGGTGGGTGCGCGCGCAGGTGCGGATGTCGGTGGGTGCGAGCGCAAGTGCGGATGTCGGTGGGTGCGCGCGTATGTGCGGATTTCGGTGGGTGCGCGCGCAGGTGCCGTTATCGGTGCATATGTTTGATGGGTGCGTAATTAGGTAGTTATGATTGCAGATGCATAATTTGATATGTACATAATTTCATAGTGCATGCGCAGGTGCATATGTTTGGGGACGTATTTGATATGTTCATGCGCAAGTACATAATTTGCTTGGTGCTCACGCAGGTGCATAATTTGGTAGGTGTACACGGTTAGAACGACTGGTCGATGGTCGCTGCCACCAAGTTGTTTCCCAACAATTCGTGTAATGTTCCACTCCAGGTCTGGTGAATGAAAAGCCAGGTCAGGTGTAGTTGTAGAGTGCCATGATATCGAGTAGAAAGTATGTGGGTCGGACGGCTTGTTAACCAAGATGAATCTATTCTCATCCTGCCAGTCTTCCAGTCTCTCTCCTCTCTGGTCCATGTGATCATAGCCCCAACTCTGCGAGTGGCTGTTGAAACCGCCTGACACAATCATTTTTTCTGTTAAGGGTAGTGTGTCCAGTGCCTGTGGGCGGTCACTTGGACAGTAGTAATTAATCAGATGTAGGTCTGTATAGCCTGTTTTAAGTTTAAGTGTCTGATACTCAGCCCCTTCCATATAGCCTTCGATTTGGGAAGCAGTGATGTTATTTTTTACAAGGGTAAGTATCCCACCTTTACGCCTGTCCTTTCGGTCACATCGGTAACACGGGTAGCCTCTGATTTTGAAGGCTATATTTTCGTTGAGGTGAGTTTCTTGCAAGCAACATATGCTTACTTTTTCTTGGTCCAGGATGTTTTCTAATTCTACATTTTTGTTGTTGAGTCCCTCCGCATTCCAGTGCATTATTTTAAGTCTTTGTTTAGTATGGCCAGCTGTTCTATTCTTATGTCCCCTGGCTCCACAGGACATCTGAGAAGGACCTCCAGTAGTTGGGGTTGGACCCTTTCGAGACATAGAGCCCGGCACTGCACCTGCCTGGGGGTCCAAAGCAGGGCGAACACCATAACTTTTAGCAGTAGTCGACATATTCCATTTTGCGTAATTGCGTGGCATCCTGATTTCTGTGTAGCGCCTCCTGGCTGGTTGCCTCCGTCTTCAGCACCTTTCCTTTGCTAGAGCAGACTGTGGTCTCACTCGAGTTTAGATGTGTACACACGCACACACGTGTCTGTACATGCATGTATGTGTATACACATCTAGAGCACACTGGTTATTTTCCGGCGTCAGATACTCGCCGTCGCCCCTTCTCCTGTTAGTTTAAACACTTCCGCCACGTGATGGCCAGGAGTTGGACTTTTGCTGCATAGGTTATGTATTCACAAGCCATTGGGGTATTTAAGCAATGTTGGGCGCTCACCCCAACACTGCGCCCCGGCTACATACAGCAAGCAACATTTGGAACCCGTAGCTATGTAAATTGTTCCTGTACGCGCGCTGGTGCGGATGTTGGTGGGTGCGCGCGCAGGTGCGGATTTCGGTGGGTGCGCTCGCAGGTGCGGATTTCGGTGGATGCGCGAGCAGGTGGGGATTTCGGTGGGTGCGCGCGCAGGTGCCGTTATCGATGCATATGTTTGACGGGTGCGTAATTAGGTAGTTATGATTGCAGTTGCATAATTTGATATGTACATAATTTGATAGTGCATGCGAAGGTGCATATGTTTGGGGACGTATTTGATATGTTCATGCGCAAGTACATAATTTGCTTGGTGCACACGCAGGTGCATAATTTGGTAGGTGTACGCATAATTTTTTTGGTGTAAGCGCAGGTTCATAATTTGGTAGGTGAACGCACTAGTGCGTAGTTTGGTAGGTGTGCATGCAGGTGCGTAATTTAGTAGGTTTGTAAACAGTTGCGTAATTTGGTAGATGCGTGCGCAGGTATGTAAATTGGCCCTGTTGCCACATGAGAAATGGTAGTTGTATTTTGTAGGTGCATAATTTGATGGGTGAGCAATTTGGTAGTTATTATTGCAGTTGCCTCCCCCGATTGTGTTTCCACCTTGTCGTGGTGGGGGAGCTTGAGTTTTTCAATGACCCTGAGAGCTATGCCGGCGGTAGCGTAGCTACCAGTAGGGCCTCCAAAGCCGGACAGGTCAAAGGGTAGAGAACAGACAAAGAGAAACACCCTGGTCCTCCAGGTTGGGGGTTGAAGTGTGGGGTTAACATCCCCACCTTTGTAAAAACCTTTTCTGTTACGAAACAGATACATGAGCCTCGATTTCGGACTGACTTATCTCGACAACGACCTTGGAACGTTAAAGGACTTTTGAGATTTGGAACATGGAATGTACGGACACTATATCGAGCTGGAGCAGCCGAAGAACTAACCCGCGAGCAGGTTGAATATCAAATGGATATAACAGCAATTCAAGAAATAAGGTGGCCAGGAGAGGGTACTTTAGAGCAAAATGGAATGATTATAATATATGGAGGAAACACCCAAAATAAACATGAATTAGTAACAGGATTTGTCATCAAAAAGGAGTTATGGGGGAATGTTTTAAACTTTAAAGCTGTTAATGACAGGATTAATAAATTACGAATAAAAGGTAAATGGAAAAATGTAACGATGATTAATGTACATGCACCTACTGAAGAGAAATAAGATGATATTAAAGAAGACTTTTATAATGATCTGGAAGGTGTCATAGAAGAAACCCCCAAGCAGGACATCCTGATTGTGTTGGGAGACTTCAATGTAAAAATAGGTAGAGAGAAAACTAATAAAAGAAAAAGTGGCCGGTATGGAAAGCCTACATACAACTTCAAATGGTAATGGATGGAGAGTCATCAACATGGCAGAAGCCAAAGGACTGCAGATTAGCAGTACCAGGCTACAAAGAAATGATATACACAAACAAACTTGGTCATCATGCGACAAGAGAACCTATAATCAAATAGATCACATTTTAATTAACAACAGAAATGCATCAAACATACAGCAAGTTAGAAGTTATAGATGAGCTGAGTGCCACAGTGACCACTTCCATGTTGGAGCAAAATTTAAAATAAAACTTAAGAGGGCTTTCTATACTAAATTACAAAGATTACACTCAACATATAACAGAGAAAAACTACAAGAAATTACAGTCAAAGAGAAATTTACAGATGAAATCAAATGTAAACTTGAAACTCTGCAAAACCCTTTGGAGGAAAGCGTTGACCAAACTTGGTTGAACATCAAGAATACAATTCAATTTACCACAGAAGAATGTCTCGGTGTGTTAACCTCGCATAGAAAGAACAGATGGTTCAATCGAAAATGTGAAGAACATGCCCAGATGTGTTTCACTAAATGCTTAGCCACAGACGACGACTTTATCCTCCAAGACCAGATATTTTTTACTTAAGAATAACATGTATCAGTAATAGAAATATTTAAGAAAATAATATATCTGAGATATAATTAAAACATACGGTAAGTTGGTGTTCATACTGTTAGATGAAATGATTGCTAAAAACTTCAAAATAAAAATAAAAGTAAGAAGACACAAAGCAGCAACTATTGTGAGTATGTGAAGTGCTAGGACCATCATTGTTATTTTAGGCCTGAGTGCATTTGGGGAATAAGTGGTTAGTCTTTCCCTCTCGTAGCTAACGGCGAGTGCAGGCGTAGAAACATCTTCCGACGACGCTATTGCCGTTGTCAGCGAGACGTGCTAGCCGTTACAAAACTTCAAAATGCTATGGAAATAACGTGGTGACAGCTACCAAACTGATGCCGGAAACCCACAGAAGATGAAGTATAAAGAACAGTAATTATGACCATCATAACCCTGGCAAAATGGCGTAGGCGTTCATGTTTCTCCAGAATTCTGTCATTGGTGCTGTGGGTCAACTCTGGTATTGATATCCTCCATACCACCTCAGTCCATTCAACACCAGCTCTCTCGTCCTACCTCTGCCTCTTTTTCCACTCATATTTCAATCTGTCACTATATATATTAAAGCGATTAATAATAAACACTATATAGGCATGAATAAAATTATAAACATACTATATAAGAGTGTGGCATAACCACTAACCACCATTATTCAGTTACCAAGAATGCATGCCAAAGAGAGGGAAAAATATATAACAATTGACTACACCAACGCAAACTGAAACCAAACCTTAAATATTAACGCAACATCAAAACTGAAACTGGAACAAGTGACAGATGACGTCAATTCTAGGAAACATTTCATCAGCCCAAACTCAGGAGATCATTGGATAAAAAGAGACACGTGACAACGCCTCCATTTGAAAACCCGCGTAGAATATGTTAATCGCGCACTCTTTCTGCAAACTGCCTGATGAACAGACGTGAAAGCTAGTGTGACCGATTTTCAAATAGGGACGGCAGAATGTCTAGATCCGAGGTAGGCTTGTTAATCCTTTGATTAAACTGATGACCAGATGTATCAGGTGACAAATAAGGGTATCCAGTGTTTGTAATATCAATTGAAATGTATTATTATAAATTAAAACCTCTGAAATGTAACATGCTCGACTGTTAGATTCTGACGACGCAAAGCCGATTCCCGGGCAAACTGACACTCTAATACGCTCTTCGAATACTGCAATCTCTGATATTCTTAAAGATAATTATTAACTTTAAGAAGTGCATAATACTACTACATTCTATTATGGACAACTGTACGAAGTGATTATTCTAAGGCAATTTTGTGCATTTCATTAGAAACACTGCTTCAAATGCTATCACTATCTACAGCTAAAATGACAGTTCGTGTACTAGAATGAGTGCCTTGTTCTAAAACAGACTTATCTATGTCTATTGAATAAATAGGGTTTGATGGAATAAATATTTATATTTTTGTCAAATTTTAATTAGATAAGGGCACTTATGAACTGCATTACATCAGAAAAGATGTGCTTCGCGGAACTCCACCACTTAACTCATTACTCAACACAACTTAAAAACACAACCCCACACCACCCAATACTCAACATCACACCACCCAACACTCAACACAACAACAACAGATAATGGGAAAGAAGTTATTATACACCAAAGAAGAAGAAGTTGGTTAATTGGGAAAACACAGAGAATCATTTATACACACTACAAAACCAATTGAGTGATAGAAATGTTATACATTTATGTCATTTATTTACATGCATCTTGACACCTCACTCTTGTCACTATCTTACTGTACACGTCTCACTGACCCCAGGTCCAATGAGACCTTACATACAGCAGGAACCAACTGAGACAAGGCGTACACAGTGTGATAAACTCTGACCACCCCAAATTAACCCAACACTAGATTAGAGAAAAGAAGAGAGAGAGGGAGGGGGGGGGGGGACTAGTTCCTACTTCAGGAATTTAGGTTTCTTCTGACCTACTTCTAGAATATTGCATTGGTGGGATTGTATATGTTTATGTGAATTTTACACAGTGAAGTCTTGGTGGCAACCCATTGGCAACCAATTGGCATCCAATTGGCATCTAACTGGCCAACCAACCAAACCAGACCCGAGAGAGAAAGAGATGAACAGCACTTGAGATGGAGGATGACTTGGCCCTGAGCAGAGTATGGGGAGGCCTTCAGAGGAGCTACACGGGCAGACCTGAAGTGGATCCATCAGTCAATGGACCCGGGCCTATCCTAATCCTCCAAATCATAAGGTTATCTCTCTCTTAGAAAGAAAACACACAACACTCAGTTTTCAAGAACTGATACCTAAATGTAGATTCATCATCTTCACACTTAACATGTACAACATTCAAATGTATACCATGTTTCCACTCTTATTGACATCTCATGTATTGATGCTTAATTGTTGATGGTCTGTGACATTGGTCCTATATGCATTTTTCTAATTTATCTTGTGCAACCCACAAGAGAAAGTGTATTTACCAGGCCAGAAGACACAGACCCATTCAATAAATAATTAACTGTCACTGATCTTATGTTGATTTATTAGTTCAACCTATCTGTGATTCACCATTTAATGTGTACATCATGTGGTCAAGATCTATTGTGATTGGTTATGTGTTTAATTGTTTAAAAACTAATTCAATCAGGATGAAATACTAAAAATGGGGAGGAAAGACTAGGTCTATCAACTGCTCAATATCCATGCTTTCTTAACATAAATCAGGCTGAGAGAATTCTCCAGACTTTCCTCAGATTTGATAAACAAAATGGGGGGGGGGGACTCAAGAGCTATAAGAATCTTTGGAGAAGGGGCAGAATCCCAGTTGGTATTTATTATTCTCACCAGGGCCATAATCTATATCTCCTAGACTAAATTAAATAAGACGAGGCCTGGAGATAACTCGAGGGTCATATTCTGAGGTTATTGAAGATAGAAGAGGATGGGGCTCAACTTCTTTGATTAGAAATGGGGCATGCACCACAGTGATTTCCCACTCCCTTCAGAATATATGACATATTGGGAAGGCTACGTCCGGGATGGATCCCATAAATTAACTTTTAAACAATTACATAATACATTGTGTGTAATTAAACAATTACATAAAACATTGTATTACATAAAACATTAACACAAATATCTTTAGATTTTGAACATTGTCATTTTCTGATATGATATAACAGACATCATGTGGGGTATTGATTGACAGCCACATGATGTGAATAGCATTTATAGATAAATAAGGGTAGGTGACTGATCATTTCTTCTGAATAAGGAGGGCATCTTTCAAATAGGTTTATACTTCAGAAAAAGGTGCTCCAGGAGAAATATAGAGTGTGAATCTACTTTACAAACCCTACTTCTCTTTGAGAGAAGGTATTCTTTTTCTGAGAAGTCTGATCTTACAGCATTTCATCAACCACCGGGATATCTTATCCGGAGGGAAATCTCTGTCTACTTTCAGATTCTTTTCTTTTACTAGGGATTAATTCTGGTTACTTCAATGCCTGCTGCCTTTGGCTTTTCCAGCATTGACAGACAGACATAGCATAGAGTGTTTAACTGATTGCCTGCCAGATGCCACTTGATAGCCCAAGTAACCCAAATTTCCCACCCAGATGCCACTTTAATGCCCCTCTTATGTATAGTGGTTTAATGTATCCGTGTTTCCTATCCAGTCCACCTTTTTAGTGTCTCACTTATTTAAACTTGTCAAAGACTCAGTTATATAGGAGTGAAGACCACCCTGAATGAGTGGTCTACCTCAAGCAGATTAGAGGTAACCCAGTGCCCCTACATGAGGGCAGGGTAGGTGTAGGGAAGAGATAGGAAGGGGAACTATCAAACAGTTCTCTCATGAGACACGGAGGTGTCAACCAGAGAGTAAGCACTCTGGTCACGGCATATTCACGCCAAAGTGATAGACACAGAGAAGTGGAATGCCACTCAAGAGTAGACGGCTACTCTAAGCGTGCTGAATGATGCAGCACGCAAAAGCCGAAGTACGCACAAGGTCCCGCCGCGTGCTGTGTAGTCACGCGGAGAAGATAGTCAGACAGGGGACAGACTTCGTAGCGAGCGCATCGCTTAGCGTCGATGCGTGTTTCTTTAGCCGAGTAGATAGAGTTAGTAGTAGGGTTAGGAAACGACTAGTGATTGGCAATTCTGTGTATTCATGTGTGATTTATTAGCGACCGTTTTGTGCATTGATGTAATGTAAAGAGCCAGTGGCAATAAAATGTGTAATCAATTCCTCTCGTACGACTTACAATCTTTTTGTGTGGTGCGAGAGAAGTTTATCCCGTAATGCCTGAAGCATCGCTTGATGACAGGCTAGGGTAAAAGTGGTGTCAGAAGTGTAGCTTGGACAATTGTTCAAGCTAAAACACTCACCCACGGCTCTAAAATTGTATTACTGTCAGTTAATCACAGGGTTTAATTTATGTTACTGAATAATGACGTGTGCAGACTAGAACAAGATGCGAGCTGAGCTGTGCCCATCGTGACCGAATGTTTATTTATGCTTATTGAAAGGTTTTGTAACTTATGAACATGTTTTCTTCTGATTTGTAAGTATTATTATTATAGTTTTCTACCATTTATTTCTATAATTACTTATTTATTTATGAGTATTTATCAAATATGATTCACGGCGGAGCGATACACAAACAAAATGAGCCGACAACAATATCGATTTTTCCAATCTAAAAATAGCGCTGCGCCTGTGACGTATCGCGACTGACAAACAGCTGCCTTACGCCATTTGCAATCAGCGACAGATTGTTTACAAATCGCCAAGCGGCTGCTCGCCTGAATCTTTTGCTGATATCAAATATTATTTGTTTATATAAGTTATTTATTGAATATATTTATTTATTTGAACATTATGATTACTTTTATATTATTTCAAAGTATTTATTTAATTATTTATAGATTTTTTCTATTGTGTTACCGTCACGATGGCACTACTTTCGCTATGCAAATCAGACTCGGTCTGCACAACACTTCCATAAATTAAACAAGATTAGTTACTGAAGGCAGAAGACGTTAGAACGAAGACAGGACATTGACATTTATTATTAATTATACCACATTGTGTTGTCCGGGGTCATGTGATTGTACAAAATTGTCTAAAGTCATATGTCGTTTACAATTGGTTAATTATTGATGCTCTTGTAAACCAGGGAAAACAACAGCTGTTTAGAAGAATAACGCAAGGTGTATGTCGTAATGCCAAACGATTGGATCTGAGGTGTCAAACGATTGTACCTGATTGATCTGAGATGTTAAGATGAGTATACCCAAAGTATTTTGAATGCAATATGATTAATAATGCATCTCTTTTTCAGGGTGTGATCTATTAGTATATTTTTTGTGATCTATTTTTCAGGGTGTAATCTAAGAGTATATTTTTTGTACACAGGGATTTAAAAACTTAACATAGCAATATACCTGAATAAATATTTAAGGGCCTATCAACTCTAGCTAATTACCCAACAACATGGCAACTTTAGCTGATTTTATAAAAGCAGGCAAGGAATTAGAATACACAGGAAAGGAATTAGAACAATATGCAGATCAAAAATTTAAGGAAGGAAAAGATGCTGAAAGAGATGAACGTGCACGAGAAAGACAACATCAGAAGGAGATTGGAGAACAAGAAAGACAACATCAGAAGGAGATTGTAGAACTAGCTGAGATAACAAAACAAAAAGAGGCACAATTATTTAAAGAAACGAAACAGAAACAATTAGAACAAGATAAGGAGATTAAACAGAAACAGTTAGAACATGATAAGGAGATTAAACAAAAAGAATTAGAATTAAAGCAAAAGCAATTAGATCAAGAGAGAGAACTAAAGCAGAAAGAGATAGATGAAATGGCAAGAGTTAAGGAAAAACAAATACAGGTTGAATCAGAGACACAATTAAAGATGAAAGGTATGGATGTAGATTCACACTTAGAGATCTCCGCTACAAAACTAAAAAGTCAGCAAGAAGAGAATAAACTTAATAAATACAAAAATATTATTAAGCCATTCTGTAAAGAAGCTTCCATATCAGCCTGGACAGAAAATGTCGAATATCAACTGAAATACCACCAAGTACCAATCGATATGTGGGCTATGATTTACATGAAGAACCTCAGTGGGGAGCCCCTTAAAGTGATAGAATCAATACCAACTGATCTTAGATCTAACTATCAGTACATCCACGATAGGATAATGCAACATTTCTTACTTGATGCCCCTGGGTATCAAGTTCAATTTTCAAATTTAAAACCAAAACCAAGTGAGACTTTCATCGATTATGTCTCAAATGTCCAAAGCGTGCTAAATAGATGGCTTAGTGCAGCTAACATAGGAAAGGAGTTTGAAAAACTTAAAAATTTAATAGCCATGGATAAAGTCATATCCACAATACCATCTCCTTTCGCTAAATTCCTTCAGCAGTCAGACATCGAAACCATAGAACAATTTGAGAAGAAAGGCTCTGCATATTTTTCCTCAAATAGAGAGATTTTTAAAACATATAATATCGACTCTGAAATAGTCTCTTTTGTTAAGGACCAACCTAAAAGCTATCTTAGCAATAAAAAACCATTTCAGAGAGTCGACAAGAAAGATCAAAAAGTGTCTAAATGTGTGTATTGCCAACTTTTTCATGATACTTATGCTATGTGTGATAAATCACCAAACTATCCGACACATCTTGAGATGGTCATTAAGAAGCAACAAAACAAGAGAACTGCATACAGGCGTGAAGTCAAATGCTTCTTCTGTTCTAGCTACGGGCATTATTCAAATAAGTGCCTGGGCCGCCAACGAATGAAGGCCAACAGTGCAGTGTTAATTGATACATCTTCTGATAGTGGGAGTGAGACTGAGTGTGAGGTCGAGAATGAATTACCTTTTAACCAATCTGAAGATGTTTGTTGTGTAAACGATATTTTAAACTTTGATAGTTGTGAGCAATGTCACAAATTTCATGCAGACGGCAAACTTACATGTGGACACATTGTAACATCCTCCTTTGAGAATGCAAACGCAGCTGTAGCCTCCAGAGGCAATCTATTGTTTCACTCTGCATTGGTCAATGATAAGCCATGCCGATGTTTGCTTGACAGTGGGAGCTCTATTATTGGTACTAAAAAGGAACTTGTTAATCCAAAGGATTATACTGGTGACTCTGTAAAGTGGCGTACGTTTTCTGGTAATATAGAAACCTATCATCTGGCAAGAGCCCGTATAAACACCCCGTTCCTTTCTGGTACCTTTACATGTGCAATATTAGACAACCCTTGTACCGATTTAATTCTTGGGTGTCTACCCCAGCTAAGGCACTGTACAGATGAAGAAATATCTGTCTGGGAGGAGAAGAATGGATTCACTCCAGTGAACAGCTCAGATATCCTCAAACATCACAGTCCTAACAAAAGTGCTAGACCCATAATACTTGAAATTGATCAAGACGTAATGGTGCTACTACCAGACTGTCACAAAATAAAACCGTGTGTTTAACCGGTTGATTATTATAGAGGATTTTTTGATTAACCGGACTATCTGCTAAGCAACAAGTGTTTCAACTAATACAGAGAAAACATTCATAGTTGTGGCTGCACGTGTTTCCAAAACAGGTCGGGTAGAAATAACAGTTGTACTTGTACATATGGTTGACGGATTGGCCACACTCGGAAGTGCGGGAGACGAATCCCGACATCGCCTTGACAAGTTTGTCAACATTTGAATACAGATGGAAGCAGTGGGGTCATAGTGGCAATCGGATGTTGGCCATCACCTGTCGGACAAAATTAAACAGTGGCAGAGGTATAGAGGAAGTGAGTGCGCTGAATCATATATCACTTTGACAAGTCATAAACATATCAGAGGGAAAACGGAAGTACTTAGCACGGAAGTAACAGTACATATGTCAATTCTTAGTTTCCAGAACATCGAGAAGATTGACGGCTGGTTATTTGTCACTGTTGTTGGGAGTATACAGGAACTCGCTGGCTTGTTTTGGGAATCTAAACAAGTGATGACAACTTTGACAAGGACTAAAGCCAGGAAAAATCGATTCTTGACAATGAATGATATGCGCAAATAACACCTGCAGGACGTCACCCATATCACGTGACCAATTTTAGGGGTTTGCCAGAAAACCATGATTGGAGATGGGGAGTTGACCAAAAACCGTGGATTAGGATGGACGTGTTTGTGGGAGAGCTCTACAGTGTTAGAATAATTTCACATTAACTAGCATGTGCCGTTATGGCAAAGTGTAGTAGCCATCCTGGGAATGAGGCGGTTTTTGCATAAGGTAGTCAATATAGTCTATTAGTTCTAATTAATATAGACTGTAGCCTTGTTAAACTATAGTGTGATGATTAGCACTGTTAGTGGAAACTAGTTAGAGTAGAATAGTGATATTAGCTCTCCTAGTTAAGAATAGAGTACTGATGGATAATTGGGAGATGGGGGAATTGCCCGCTGGGGTTTTGCACTCTGTATGGGTCTTTCCTTGTCATAGCCTGATTCGGCCCTAGGTGGGTAGCTAATCTGCTCTATGACATAGTTTAGTTAGCTAAAGATCATTAAGCAAGGCAATAGGCTTACACTCAGCCGATAGGATCAGTGACTAGTACTATCACCAGATGTGTTGTTTCTATCCTAGGTTCCCTACCAGATCCGAGGAAACTCAACATGTTTTTAGGAAAGGTTCAAATCCCATTCGGAGGAACACCAGTGGAACAGGCAAATAAAGTTTCGTACAGAACGTAACTAAAGCTAGAAGGAAGATGATTCACCAAAGAGGGGTGATGATTACTGATGCACCACACAGCATCAGACAGTAGTAACTAACAGAGAACATTAAGTATAATAGTTACCTAGTGTGATATAATCTCGTGTAATAGAACACAAGACATGATACTTGAGGCTAGATAGACACGAGTGAGGATCAAATACATTAACAATTAACATTAATAACTGTGTACACACTACAAAGGACTTGTGCATTTTTTTAGGAACGATAGGAACGGACATTGTGTAGGGTGCAACCGGTCCATGATTAACTGTTAATACCACCGGTGTCTATTTCGGAAGATCATGAAATTGGATTACCAGAGGTCTACAGAGGCAAATCAGTATCAAGCAGGATGGTTTCGGCACTGGGTGAGATGTACATGTTCTGACGTAACGTGCTGTTGTCTATCCTTGCTGGGATCAGCTGACTGGGTTGTTGTCTGAGAGTCCGATTCTACACACTATATAGAACACGTCACACATTTTTTTCACATACACGTCTCATATACGTTACACTTTTCCTTTAATAAATTAATCTTTATTAATTTTTAGAAGCAAGAGTTGTTGAGTATGTTGCGTTGGAGAAGTATGAGAGGGGCATAGTACAACAGTGAGAGAGTGACAGGAAAAGGTGTCCATAGGCTGATGGAGTGTGTT
The DNA here is from genome assembly GCA_014155875.1 of Cepaea nemoralis. NCBI lineage: Eukaryota > Metazoa > Mollusca > Gastropoda > Stylommatophora > Helicidae > Cepaea > Cepaea nemoralis. The sequence goes on from JACEFZ010021405.1 coordinate 34,728, forward strand.
GGACGGAAGCTGGTGGATTCTCCAGGATATTAATAAGGGGAAAAATATTATAATGTGGGGGTCGACTCTCTTCACTCCAGGGACGACACTTTAAAGGAGGACACGACACAGACAAGCATAATAAAATGGTAACCTCGTGGCAAGGGCCATTCAAAGTGATACAACAACTTTCAGATGTCGATTATGAAATATCGATAAACGGACACTTAAAGATATTTCATATCAACATGTTGAATCCCTACTTTTCACGACAAGAGACAGAATTAGAGACAGACGAACACAATGCACCCACACCTATGGATGAGACGACAGACATACACAACGCAACTACACTAGTTAGCGAGACTGGCAAAGCCGACGATATGCATACATCTAGTGAGCATACAGAAAACGCACTTAGCACCACAACCGTACTGAATCAGGTAGACGACGACGGGATGGAACTACCTGTTCCAATTGTAGACAAGACTGCGACATTAGATTGTATACGATTAGAAACGGGACTAACAGACGAGCAACGACGACAGACAATAGAATTAGTGACGGAATATAAGGACATATTCTCCGACATTCCAGGTAGGACCGACAGGATCGAGCACTCCATCCTTCTTTCGGACTCTAAGCCTATCAAATGCAGGCCTACTCTATCCCACTTAGCTATAGAGAAAGTCTCAATAAGGAAATTCTTAATTTAGAAGCTAGTGGGATCATTCAGAAATCTACATCTGAGTACTCCTTTCCAATCGTCCTGGTCAAGAAAAAAGACTCCACAATTCGTCTTTGTGTGGACTATAGGAAACTCAACAATGTCACTAAGATCGACGCAGAACCAATTCCGTCCTGCGAAGATCTTATTCTTGATATGTCTACCTCCAAAATCTTCTCTAAATTAGACCTTACTAAGGGATATTGGCAGGTCCCTATGCAGACTCAATCTATCCATCTTACTGCATTTTCAACACCTTTAGGGCTTTACGAGTGGCGGTTTTTTCCTTTCGGACTTCGTAACGCTCCTGCCACTTTCGTACGCTTAACTAGAGATTTACTACATGGAGTGACGAATACAGTGACATATATAGATGATATTTGTGTCCATACAGATGACTGGACAACACACTTACTGAAACTCAGACATGTCTTCGATAGGTTGCGACTCTTCGGTCTCACTGTCAAACCGAGAAAAGTTGAATTGGGCCTACAAGAATTTGATTTTTGGGTCATGTCATTTCACAAGGACAACTAAAAACTGACAATAGAATTATTACTAAAATTATGAACCTGACCATGCCTACAACAAAGAAGCAAGTCAGGAGCCTTTTGGGTTTAGGAAATTATTATAGTAAGTTCATACCGAACTTAGCTGAAATCACAAGTGTATTTTCAAATGTTTTAAAAGCATCAGTAAAATTAGATGTCAAAGATGCATTATTAATTTCTGCATTGTCAAAATTAAAAATCCTATTTAGCAATGTACCAATCCTCCGTTTGCCTAATCCTAGGCTCGTTTATTATCTTAGGACAGATGCCAGCAGGATTTCCATCGCTGCAGTACTAGGCCAGTTTTATGATGGCATCTTCCATCCAATTTGCTACGTGAGCCGCAAGATCACACCTGCTGAGTCCAGATATTCCATATCAGAGTTGGAAGCCCTAAGCGTCATCTATTCGGTGAGGAAGTTGCATCGATTTCTAGCGGGTGTTCACTTCGTAGTCCAGACCGACAACTCCCCAATCACGTTCATACAAAGTGGGGTGCATCGTAATGACCGCATCTACAGGTGGTCATTAATATTACAGAATTATACTTTTAGTATAGAGCATATTAAGGGTAGGGACAACATTCTTGCTGATACCCTTAGTCGACCATCTGAGGTAGAAATACCTGATATTCCACATAAAAAGGTAGTATAAGAGATGTTAATTTAGTACACTTAAAATATCCTGTGTAAAATATACTATGTAATACATAGACATCATGTTCAGGACTGTGTGCTAAGAACAGTGAACCACCATGTGTCCATAGACAGCAGAATAAGAACTGTGCTCCAAGAACAAGTGAATCACCGTGTGTACATAGACAGCTCGTTACTTACTATGCTCCATTTGTGTTCCGGTGAATCACCTGTGTTAATCATGGAAGAACAGTGTCAGAACAATGCATAAATAACACACACGAATATACTTGTCTACGACACCAGCGGACTCTACGAGTGGAAGAATACCCATAAGACACAAGTATGACTGTGTAGTGTATTTAATATACCCAGGACAATTGTGTATATATAAACTATGCCAACGAAAGCAATTTCTGAACGTGATGGCAACCACTAACCTGAGGTAAATAAATACCATGTATATATATTTAGTTATTGTGATATGTATTATAACGGTTTTAATATAGTGATAAATTATAGTTAGATTAGTTACTTGAATATAGAGTTAGATTAGATGTAGGGAATATAATAGATTTCTTTATATTTTTTTTTTTTTAATTTACCCACTTACTTAGCATAAAAGTAGATTAGGATATTACTTACACTTAATAACAGCTAATTAAAAACTAGGATAAAATGTTTAGATAGAAACAGCACCATTTAGTTCATTCCATTTAACGTTATTTCATTCCATCTTGATGAACACTTTAACAACCTCATCATTTAGGATTAAAATTAGTTTATACCTTATAGGATAGTTTATACCTTATAGGATTATACAAAGGAACATACATCATTTACACCATATATAGTAAAAGTATCAATCATATGTTTTTCATTTAAACATTAAAACATTATTTATAATTTTTTTTACATTACCCATTTCAGAAAGGTACATAACTCATCTCACATCATTTTCATTGTTTTAGGTAGTTAAATTACTTCACTTAAATTAGATTGATTTTGTACAACAAATTAGAATATATATAGTTATAGAATTAGTATTAGTATTTTAGTAGAGGATAGTGTTTAATAAGAGCAGGGTACAAACGATCAACCCTATTCCATCCATGTAAATATTTTGTAAATACATGACTCGTGCAGCAAGTTACGCACAGTCATTAAGCTCAACTTTTTCAAACTGAACCAAACTTGTACAGAGTCACTTCAAGGATTTTAAATAATTGTGAGGATAAAAGATGTGTGACAGAAGTGTGAAAGTGAGAGAAAATGGAAAATATACAAGGGAGAGTGAGAACAACCAGCGGATTTTTTCCACCGCTCAACGCGACTTTTTTATTATTTGTCTACGTCAAGCGTTTGCTTTCAGTGTTGAAATGTACTGTCTCGAATGTATTTTGTGTAGTTTAGTGTAGACCTTAGAGAAAGTATTTTAAGTCTCATAAGACGGAAACGTAGTCACGAATTAGTGTTATACACTTGTTTGTGGCCACATTTAACCGAATTATGGCACTTGAAAAACTAACTTACATACATATTATAGATAGACACGCATGTTAGAAGTTAAATTATATTATAAGTTAAATCCAAACACGCAAACAACCAGGAAAACACACATGTAAAGTACATACATTTGTTAGAACAAAGGGAGATAACTCCGGGTCAGGGGACACAATAGACAACGAAACACTAACTAAACAGTGAAAGATAACTTTACACGCGGAAGCGAGATAGGTAAAGCCTGTCGCACACAGCTTGTGCAAGGGTTGTTTAATATTATATGGGGGACATGAAGCAATTCGTGTGTTGACCCTAAGAAAGTCAACTTTGTATGGGTAGTGAGTTAATTTGCTATTTGAGGGCAGGTCTTATAAGACAATGGTCCGGTTCAGACAAACCTCTAATTAATATAATATTGCGATTGAGAAGAGGGCTCACGCCAACCAGACAAGTTTGTGGCGATTACCAGTAGCCAAGTAAAGTGATACTACATTGTGACAATAGTCAGTAGAGGTCTATTGAGTTACCCAGAACCAAGTTATCAGTAGTCTTTGACAAAAATTAGATACACTAATTTTTAGAAACCTCTTGCGTCACAACCATGAGTCAAAATTTGTAACGCAACACAGGAGGGGAGGGTGTGTGTCAAAGACTCAGTTATATAGGAGTGAAGACCACCCTGAATGAGTGGTCTACCTCAAGCAGATTAGAGGTAACCCAGTGCCCCTACATGAGGGCAGGGTAGGTGTAGGGAAGAGATAGGAAGGGGAACTATCAAACAGTTCTCTCATGAGACACGGAGGTGTCAACCAGAGAGTAAGCACTCTGGTCACGGCATATTCACGCCAACGTGATAGACACGGAGAAGTGGAATGCCACTCAAGAGTAGACGGCTACTCTAAGCGTGCTGAATGATGCAGCACGCAAAAGCCGAAGTACGCACACGGTCCCGCCGCGTGCTGTGTAGTCACGCGGAGAAGAGAGTCAGACAGGGGACAGACTTCGTAGCGAGCGCATCGCTTAGCGTCGATGCGTGTTTCTTTAGCCGAGTAGATAGAGTTAGCAGTAGGGTTAGGAAACGACTAGTGATAGGCAATTCTGTGTATTCATGTGTGATTTATTAGCGACCGTTTTGTGCATTGATGTAATGTAAAGAGCCAGTGGCAATATAATGTGTAATCAATTCCTCTCGTACGACTTACAATCTTTTTGTGTGGTGCGAGAGAAGTTTATCCCGTAATGCCTGAAGCATCGCTTGATGACAAAACTCCAAAAGCGAAAGATTTCCTTTCCTTCCGTGTGCTTCCGTGTCCAAAGAACAGGCATGGTTTCGTGTAGACTTTTAGGAGAATGTTTGTTGATATTTCGAAATTCAAAGTGACCATATCTTCTGGTGATTGACCTGATATATTTTAATAAAATTACAGTTTTAAACAGTTTTATATTATAGTTATTGTGATGTAAACGACTTTGTGATAGATTCTAAAACGAACCTGTGCAGTATTCAGATAATTATGTAGAAGACGGTGATAATATTGAAAAAAAATCTAACAGTGAATTTTACTAAGAATATGATGGCTTTTCCATTTTGTGTGAAAATGATGTACTTCATAATGTTATGATTTCATTGCGTTTTATTCATGTTATGGAGCGGTTCTTGTGATATTCTTGAAGACAACTGGTGTGTGTAATATAATTCACTAAATTTAACTGGATTAGCGGCTTCGGATATAAAATAAAGACTTGGTAAGTGAATTTTTTTCATAATTTTTAACACTTTAATTTCAATTGTTATTACTAAAACTCTCATTATTGTCATAATATTTGTAACCTATCAATTAATTATTAACACTGTCAGGTTCCCTGAGCAATTCTCTTTAATTTGATATGTAATACAATGCATCTGCTACAATTTTAACCATTTTAAAAGCAAAATTGTGGCATACCCGTAGTTTAAATTTTCTGCCTTGAATCTCTGTTTGGGTATGACCACTTTTTTGTTTGGCACTGAATCAGTTAATATTGTGCATGCTCTGTTGTATACTTGCAGATCAGGGACTGACAAGCTTACGAGGATCAGACCACACTGCATTTATATTTTTTTAGGCAGGGCAAATAAAGCAATAAATTCTAGGCATGGCGGAAACTGCTAAGTTTCGGGCCCAAATAACAGAAACAGGTAGGGAATGCGGGTTAGATGGCCCTGGGCTAGCTAACTATATTTCAGAGGCATTCGACAAAAGAGAAAGACTGCAAGCGGAATTGGCCCTCAAAGAAAAACAGCTTCAGGCTGAATTAGCGGAGAGGGAAAAACGACTTCAGGCAGAAATAGAGGAGAAAAAGAAACGATTTCAAGCAGAATTGGAGGAGATAGAGAAACGAATACAGGCTGAAATGGAAGATAAGGAGAGAGCGCGTCAACACCAACTAGAGTTGAAAAGGATGGAGACTGAATTGGAGATCTGGAGAATAGAGAAGGGGAGTGGTCCCACACCCTCAACCTCATCAGGATTGCCAGTGACAGAACCATATCCTCACGTCTCCCACCTTAATTCAGGAGCTATGTCATTTCCGCTGGAACCCTTCAATGAACAGACTGACCACATCAAAGCATTTTTATCACGCTTCGAGGCAATGGCTGTCAGCTGTGGGCTTGAAGAAGGGAGATGGGCGACGAAGTTAGCGCAGGCTTTAAGATCTACCGCGTATGACGTGTTCTCGAGGCTTACTCGTGAGGAACACGAAACACTCAAAAAGGTACTCTTGAGCCGATTCGAAGTGGACGGGGATTCTTACAAGGCTCGTTTCAAAACCGCAAGGAAGGAACCGGGTGAGAGTTATGCGCAACTAGTTGAAAGACTGAGGTCAAACATACAGAGATGGGCTTGCTTAGGAGGGTTTGAGGAGAGTTTTGAGGGACTCCGTGAAATGATCATCATTGATCAGATAATGGGGAAGATGTCGAATGACATGAAAGCATTCTTAACCCAAAACGGGGCTGACCGCCTAGAAACTATAATCATCCTGGCAGAGAGATTTGAAAAATCTCAGAAGTAGATGGGAGGAAAGGGACGTTCGACAACACCCCCTCTCAAGATAAAACTCCAAAGCCGAAGGAGGGTGAAAACACTTTAGCCACCAAGAAAAATGGGAAATCCAAGAAAAACACTCAAAACACAGCCCAAACAGCGCCGAAGGAGGAAAAACCATTCTGTACCCATTGCAAAATTAGAGGTCACACATTTCAGAATTGCAGGAAGAAACCACCTCCACACACAGCGGCCTGTTTGGCCACCCGAAAAGAGAAAAGAGTGAGCACGGGTGAAACGTCCAAACAGACACCTCATCAAGACACATCATCTCGTATTCCGGTTGTAGAATCCATCTTGCTAAATGGATTCAAAACGACCTGTCTATATGATACTGGATTATCGTATGACTGTGTTGTTTCATCATCCTTAGTTCACCCTGAACAGGTGACAGAGGATATAGTGGAATTACAGGGACCACTGAAGAGTTCAACAAATATGTCTCTTCCAGTGGCAAAAGTGAACATAGCCTCGCGGTATGTCAATGGGACAATCAAGGCAGCAGTCTTGGACGATCCGGTATATCCTGTAATCCTCGGTTGTAGATTTATCGTTCTTAGAGAATCTGTTCAACCAGTGGCGATGGCGACCATGACCACTCGATCACAGGCGAAAAAGACTCCAGAAACAAGTACGCCAATCCCTCGAACGGAGGAACTGAAGAGGGCACAAGAGGTCGACAGCACCTTGGAACACTGCTTCAGAAAACTGCCAAAATCACATTTACCTCTACGTAAAGGTGATCTGTTCATGAATTCAGCACTTCTTTACAGAAAAGCAGGACGAGCTGGACAAGAGTTTAATCAACTTGTTGTACCAACTGCATACAGGACTCAGATCTTGAAAATGGGTCATAGTCTACCATTCAGTGGGCGTATGGGTATCAACGCTACTACACAGCGGATTACTACTCACTACTTTTAGCCAGGGATGTATACCAGTGTATAAGAACACGAAGGCATGTTGTTTTCTTGTTGATATAACGTTTATTTGGAGTAAGATGACAAAGCTTCGATGTTCTCCTCCACTCAAGTCCAAAGCCGGATCTTAACTGACCTTGCCAACCCAATACGTCACGATTGAGCATCTCTCACCCTTTCACTCTCGATGCTCAATCGTGCTGTATCTGTTTCCCACTAGATTCTAATAATACCCCAGTACTCCTCCCTTACTGTTACACCTCCCCATGTTGAATAAAGAATTTTCCTTTTAAAGGAAAACTCTTTACTCCTAATCCCCATATTCCATTCCCTCTTTGTCTTCTAATCTTCCCTAAAATCAAGTTTGAGTAAATAATATATCTTTTAACTCTTCTCCCAGTGATATGGTCTGCTAATAATAACCCCCCCCCCCCCCCCCCCCCCCCCCCCCCCCCCCCCCCCATATACTTCTTCTTCGACTTTTATTTATATAAGACCACGTATGGTAACCCTGTTAATCCTTCTTTCCTTTTTATTTCCCCAAAATTATATAGCTATCCACTATATAATTCTTCATTTCTGGTTCTTTCTTGTTTCCTGTATCAAATATACATATTATAAGAACAGCTCATAAATTCTTTATCGAAACTTTTGACCTTATACAATTTCTCATTCTTTCAAACCCCAGGACGTACAAAAACAATGTAGTTAGAAAAAGCAAAGAAGCGGTGCGCACCTAGTAAGAAACATAAAGAATGAATACACGACATGACCACATGGACATACAGCAATGCAAATTAAGACACTCACCCTTTACCTCCCTTGCCAATAAAAAAAATTTTGTAAAATACTATTTTTTTAAAACACCTTATGAAATACATCTTTGTTCGTTATAAAACAACTTGGCAAAAGTTTTCATAAATCTTATATTCCACCTTGACATTGCCAACCACAATTCTGTTCCTTTTTTATTATCTCACCTTCCACCATGAGCCCATGTTCATATTCCATGAACATCTCTAATATAATTAAAGCTGGTATTTCACAGCACCTATATCTTGCCCCCGTATTTCCCATAGTCATATATTGCCATTTACAGTCTTCCCCCTACCTTATATCATTGGGACTAAGTATAATCAACTCATTTCTGAACGAAAGACTCTAAGCCAAACCTCATCAACTTAAACGTCCTCGACTAACTTTATAATCATATAACTCAATATACTAAAGCATTCATGTAATCGAAATAAAATGAACACAACCCCCAACCGAATCTAAAGAAAAAACAAATTTTTAAAATGACACAACATGCATGTTATCAAATCAGAATAAAACATTCTATTACTACCTATCAATATTGGACACTTTTACGGTCCAATAGATTTTACCAACTCAAATGCTAGGAACACAATCACCCTATTCTAACTCAATAAATCAACCAACAACAATCAATTTTCAAAACCAAATCCAAAAAAAAACTTATAACTTATAACTCATAACTAAACGTTAGCCATCATTTTCTAGAACCAACTCAATCATAAAAACCATATTACGTATAGTGACCCACCAACATTGGCCCCACTTATTAAGTAAAATAACGTATATCTACTTATACAGGTCATTCCAGTATATCTATGACCAAGAAAACTAAACATCTCACTATCCATCCGTATATTTGTTAACTACTGACCAATTACTTATTCACACCTGTTCTATTTACCTAAACAAATCAGTAATCAACATTTATCATACCATATATTATCTTCTAACTCCTAACAGCACATAACATCCGGAATAACCTCTTAAGTAAGCACTGTAAACTCCACGTTGAATCCAATATTAACTCAATGTAGTAGCCAACCTCTACTTATCAACGCACTTGTGATCTGGTTTACCTTGGAGCAGTCATCACTTGTTAATCCTTATCGTTAAACACGGCATTTCTAGTAGTGACGAAAATTACCTTCAGCCATTGTACCAATACCTCAAGACCACTTCCACCGTTTCGTATACCCTTTCACTGCTAACTCCTGCCATCTGCGGTAATCTCAAATATCTATCTCCTACGTTTTTTCCGCTTCTTCAACAAGTCCAAGTTTCTTTGAATAAGTGCCAATTCTACATCAATATCTTCTTCTTCGTACAACTTATTAGTTTCTTCCATACTACTACTTGACTCTGACTTTTCATCCATTTCTTCTTCTTCGTCTGTATGTCTCTCTTTAGCTGCCGCTAATCTCTTCCGTTCAACATCCCACCTAATTTGTCGATCACTATTTCTTAAGGATCTTTCTAGTAGAGGCATATCTTCTCCGCTTGTTGAATAATCTCTAATTCTCCTCTGTCCTTTTCACTTCTTATCTCTTTGATTGTCCATTCTTCTTTTCGTTGCTTGTGTGGTATTTTGAAATGGAGCACCTATTTCTTCTTCCACACTATCATAACGAGTTTCATTCACCTTCTCTTCTTCCATTGTTTTCGGAATTGTCTGTTCTTGAGTATCTTCGTAACTTGGATTTGCTAGCAACTGATTTTGTTCTGGTTCTTTTCTAAGACTTGGGGTTACTGTAGCTCCTCTAACAACCTTTTCATCCAAAAATTTCGTGTCCGAATAATAATTATTATTATAATTATTATTTTCTATCTCATCTTCATCTCTTCTTAAGTGTTCAACGTGTGCCCTTGCTATATGTGCTGTGACCTGGTTCTTTATAATATACGATACATTACCTAGTTTTTCCAAAACGTAATAACCTGGAATCCAACGAGTATCAAACTTAGAGTTTCTTCTATGCTTCTTGTAATAAACTCTATCACCTACCTTAAACTCCTGTAATTTTGTATTTACATTCTTGTACTTTTTCTGTCTTTCCCTAGCTTTAATTATATTATTCCTTAACCTCACATGTGCTTTATGCATTTCTTGTATTATGGTCTCTTGAAATTCTTCACCCATATATTTCCGTCTAGGTTTTAAAAGATTATCTATAGGTAATATTGGTTCTCTCCCGTGTAATAAATAAAATGGTGAAAAACCCGTGCTCTCATTTTGATTTGTACGAATGGCACTAAGGGCAGGTCCCAAAAATAAATCCCAATCTCTTCATGTTTCAAAATTTCCAAAAATAATCCTTTTT
>JACEFZ010021406.1:0-111323 GCA_014155875.1 Cepaea nemoralis
CCTGGCAGGGTTCTCAAAATGAGATGGTTCCATTGTCGGGAAGTCAAGGAGGTATCTCATCGCTACACAGCTGGTGTCTCTCGTGCAGCTCAAAATGATCCGCATGGCTTCGTTTTGTACCTTTTCAAGTCTTCCAATCCGTGTAGGGCTGACAGTGAGGATGGCCATTGCATACTCGATGGGTGAAAGCACCAGTCATTGGAACAGAAGTATTAGCAGTCTTTGCTCGATATTGGTAGTCGCCATGACTCTCATTGCTTACAAACCTTTTCGAGCTCTCGTTATGACATAATCGACATGATCTCTGAAAGACAGGCTACGATCTAGCCTCACGCCAAGATATGTCATCGACTGGGTTCTACTCAAAATGCTCTCATCCATTCTCACTGCCGGCAGGTCTGTGTTAACAATATGGTTGTTTATGGAGAACCATGTAACCGATGCCTTTGCAGGGTTGACAATGGCACTGACATCCGCACACCATGAGGAAATTCGATCTAGTTCGCCCTGCATATCATTGGCAACCGCCTGTCTATCTCGACCCTGTCGATACACAATAATGTTATCAGCAAATGACAGAGTCCCACCCCTCCCGTCCAACTGTTGTTCATTGATCGGCACCGTATACACGTTGAATAGTACTGGTGACAGTGGTGAACCCTGCGGCAATCCTAGACATATCGTTGTCGGTTCAGAAGACCAACTCCCACATCTTAGCACCACCTTTCTTTGGAGCAGGGCTGCAGTTATCCATCGTACAAGGTGAGGGGACACTGTCAATCTGAGGAGGGTTAGCATCAAGTGCTCGAAGGATACTTTATTCTATTAGTCTTCTAAGTCTATGGCGGCCTCACATGTCTCTTCTCTGACCTGAAATCCTTCGTAAACATCTTGAGCAAAGACTGCCGCATTCAGCAATGACTCTTTGTTACGCCTGTATCCTCCAAGTGTGGGCGGGAATCAGCCGAGTTGTTCCAAGTCACAAGCAAGTCTGTGTGCTACAATTTTCTCCAGTAGCTTTCCAGCAGTGTTCTGCATCGTATTGATTCTGTAGCCGCTTATCTTGGAATTGTCTTTGCTCGGTTTTGGCAGTGGCAACAAGTAGCTGTGTAGCAATTCCTCTTTGATCTGACCCCTCTGGATACTGTTGTTGAATTCTCTGGCCAGTTCTTCCATGTCATCATCTGACATCACCAGTAGGCCACGATATCGGGTGCCGTCTGGGGCCTGGGGCGGTGTTAGGTGATTTCTTGAGCATCGCACGTATTGCCTCAGCTGTGATTATGTATTCTTCGTCTGTCTCGACTCCGTCGCACAACTGAGAGTGTCGTTGTGGTCCTCTGTGTGGCAGGCTCGTCTTTCTGGCCAGTCTGCTATATGTAGCGTGCTAGAAGGGTCTTACCTTTATCCGCATCCGACTTTTTCCATGTGAGGTCTGTGCCTTGAAAGTCTGGATTACCCCTACGTTGTGCAGCGCATTGGTAACTTACGGGATATGTGAGCCGGTCGCTCAGAAATCAATGGCAAACTACTGAGCGTAATCTTGCCACGAAATCAACAATCAGCTGACAGATGCTGATGTTAACAGCGATGTCCTGTAAAAGGATATGGGGAACCCCCCCGCCCCCATAAAAAATTAACCTTATAGTGACATCTCTCCGGATCCCACCGATCACCTCTCTCACCTTTTCCAAACGCCCGTCCACTTGGGTCCGCAGTCTAGGGGCATCTAAGGCCCCGAATCTGTATGTAAATACACTTTTCGATATAAGGACGCCTGGGTGCTGGGTAGTTGGGGTGTTATTTTCTTTTCTAGGGCATCCACCCAAGTAATAAAGAAACAGATCCAAGTAATGCTCCCATATGTTGTTGTTATGTTGTTGTTTGTCCATCAAGAATGATGATGACCACTCATTTCATCCAGTGGGGTTGAAAGTATGGAGCCGTGAGTTCTAAGATGGCTGATAAGGCCTATCATCATCATCATAATCATCTTCCACTTCTGCCGTCAAGCGTCGTGGGGAGGAATAATTTGCGTTCCAGCGCCCGGTGGACGGCACTGGATAGTGTCATTCCGTGTGGTTGTACAATGTCTCTGATGTCGTCAATCCATTTTCTTCTTGGACGTCCTCGTGGTCTCGTCGCAGATGATCTTTGATGTAAGGTCAGTGATGGTAGTTGCTGATGTTGCATTCTAACGACATGGCCAAACCACTTGATCTTCTGTCTTTCAATAAATGTGGCACAAGGTGTTGATCCCACAGTCTGTCTGATAGTAACATTTCTTACTCGGTCTCGGATTGGTAAGTTGGCAGCTCTCCTCAGGTATCTCATTTCGCAGGTGTTGATTTTGCGATGGTGTAATTTGGATAAAGTCCAGGTTTGAGATTGGTAGCATAGGATTGGTGTGAATATGCTGTTTATTATCTGTCGTTTTGCGGACATGGGTATGTATGGATGTTTAAGTAAGGGTGATAGTTGATATGTAAGTGCACTAGCTTTTTGACATCTGATTTCAATTTCTCTGTCCAATCTGCCATCTTCTGTGATCATACTTCCAAGGTATTTGAATTCTTTAACTTGTTTCAGAGGTGTGTTATGTATCTGTATACTTAGTGGTCCTGGCGATCTGCTAACTTGCATTACTTCGGTTTTGGCTGTGTTTATACTCATATTGTATCTGCTGCAGGTTGAACTCAGATTAGTAATATGATTTTGAAGTCTGCTCTCATCGCTGTAAAACAGACACTGATCGTCTGCAAATAGAAGTTCATTTATTCCCTTCTATTTTGGCTCGAAATGTTCTTTGACAATGTGGACAAAGAATGCTTGACGTTCCAGGAGGAGGATCTCCTGCAGTGGTTTTTCTGTCCTTCTTTTTCTTCACAGCTCTTGCAGTCCTGGTTGCCTCACAAGTGACTGCACCCTTGCGTAATGATGCACACCACGAATTTCGGTCTCTGGCTGCAGTCTCCTAGGCTCCCATATATAGCCAAGAATACCGATGAGTAATCATAAGGGAACCCCGAGAAATAACATAGGGGGGGGGGGGAGAGAGAGAGAGAGAGAGAGAGAGAGAGAGAGAGAGAGAGAGAGAGAGAGAGAGAGAGAGAGAGAGAGAGAGCAGTCAGGAAACATCTCTGATGCGAGGTGTTATCTATATTTTCAGTTTTGAGGTAGAGAGAATCCAGTCTGTCAGGCAGTATCTAATACCAAAACACCAGAGCTATACCTAGTTCTGGAACTTGCCAGGCAGAACTACCACGCCGTACACAACACAACAATAAGGAGCACTAGATGCGAGACACGTGCGGTCAAAACAGATGAGAGACAGAACCTTGCTGGGAAGATGGAACTCCTCTTCCAGATCACCAAGTCACGTTAATGTGCTGTAATCCTAACCCACCGGACCACCATGAAAGGGGGATCCCGTGAGATCTCTGTGATTATTATAAAGAAAGATGACAGTTGCAGAACTAGGTTTAGAGCCTAAGAATATATTAGCGGCGTTCATTTGAACCCCGTTTCAATGGCTTTATTACAAAAGCATGAAAGAAACATTAACAGGTGTGGTAGAATTAAACAAAGCATTTATTTTGAATGAATTATGCACCATGGGTTGGTCAGAAGATGTCGCCGTAGACATTCTGGCAAGCCTCCCATTGCTGAGGTAGGCGGCGAATGCTTCCACAATAAATGATTGTGGTTGCTCACTGAACCAAGTGTTTACCGCGTTCATTATGTCTGCATCTGTGTGAAATCTTTGCCCCTTGAGAGATTTTTTAGAGGTCCGACCAAATGAAAATTACATGGTGACATATCAGGACTATAGGCTGAATGTTACAGAATTTCCCACTTCTTCCCTGCTAATGTCATGCACAATCTTTGCGACATGCGGACGAGCATTATTGTGCAACAAAATCACACCACGAGAAAGCATGCCGTATCTGTTATTCTTGATGGCTTTTTGCAGCTTGTCTAGTGTTTACAAGTAGTGGGTAGAGTTGATGTTGTCACCGGGTTCTTTAAAGTCGGCCAACAATAGCCCTTCATGGTCAAAAAATGCGCTCAGCATAACCTTACCAATAGGAAACTGTAACTCGAATTTTTCGGCTTTTGGTGATCCCGCATGCTTCCATTGCATGCTTTCTCTTTTTCTGCTCGATTAAAACTGGTGACACCATGATTCATCGCCTACCACTATGCGGAAGAGAAATGCATCACCCTCCACTCTGTAACGCAGCAAATGGTTCAAACACCATCTCATGCGTTCCTCTTTTTGGTGGGCGGTCAACATCCGTTGTTCCCACTGTGAACACACCTTCCGATATTGCAGTTTCTTACGAACGACTTTTTGAATTGTCCCAATTGACACATCAAATTCTTTCGCTGTCAAACGTATGGATCGACAACGGTTCATCTGTACTGCTGCATCGATTTTGGCGATTCCTTTTTCTATTGCAACAATATGCGCTTGACCCGACAGTCGAAGATCATTCGTGAACTAACGTCCTTTCTGAAACATTTGTGCCCAGTCTGTCAATGTTGTCTTCGACACACATTTGTTACCGTTCGCTGCCTGCATTCTTCGATGAATGATCACTGGTCGACATCCTTCAAATGAAAGAAACTGAATCACCGCTCTTTGAGCTTCTTTGCACAGATTTTGGATCACCCCAGCCATTTTCTCAACAGTTAAAAAAAAAAACAGAACCTATGCATCATGGGATGATAAGCACGTGCTCTTTTATTCATTGGTCAGTACTTATCACATGACTATGACATGATCATGTTCAATGTACGCAATTACGCACAAACGGATTTCAAGTGAACGCCACTTATATTTTGAAGTTATGTACTCTCCCTGGAGAGGACAGTAATACATATAAATAAAACAATAATATACATATATTTTCAACAGTTTACAAACTGGATCAAGTTTTTATTGTACCAAACAGTATACCTTAGTATTTAGTGAATGAAAACTGTATATTTATTTGTGTATCTGTTGTCCAGTAGTATGACAGAGCACTGGGGGAATTAGTTAAATTAGCAGGTAAAGTCGGCTGAATAAAAAGGCCAGCTGTATTGGTTCTCTTACACAGCGTCCAGTCTATCCTTCCAGTCCCATTCCACTGTAAGGATAGTTAATTTTCTTTAGGGACAGGTGTTAAAACCTTCCTAGTTTTAACGAGCCAATTTCATCGGCTGTTTCTTCGGTTGGGTAGACTGTCCAATAAGGCCAGTGTAATAGTCTTCATTGATGCGCGCGGGTTCTCTCTCACATTGAAGACCACACTACAGTGCCATATCCTGTCGATGTGCTTTGATCATAGCGACGCTCGGGAAATGTTGGATTTGCTTATTAGCCTCTCAGCTTCGGTAATATTTGTTTGAAGAATCTTTTTTCGACAGTTGCTATTTGATCTGCTCATTGGATAGATGGGTTTCAAATGTTTTGATAGCCAGTCTTCTGGCTCGTTCACAGATCCTGACCCGTACTATTAGAACTCGCTGATTTTTAACACTGATCTGGGCTCCCAGGCCCACCCAGTCTAAAATAGGTACTTTGGAAGTAAAGCTGGACAGCGTGATACAGACCATCCCCCCCCCCCTCCCCCACAAGTGTCGATTGGCTTATACAACATGTGAATTTCAACACGTGTGCCCAGAAAGTGCCGATTGGCTTATACAACATATTGGATTTCAACACTTGTGCCCAGAAAGTGCCGATTGGCTTATACAACATTTGGATTTCGACACTTGTGCCCAGAAAGTGCCGATTGGCTTATACAACATATGGCTCCCAGTACATATCACAATGAGTGTAAAATGAACCTTTACTTTCTTTATTTTACTTTACATACTGTTATGTCGTGGGAACGTTGCAATCGTCCTCTTTCTTCGTTGATATGTTTGATGATGGCGTTTGTCTGTTCTGTCTTGTCTTATTTGATGATGTCGTTCGTCATTTTTGTCTTGTTCTATTTTATGATGGCGTTTGTCTGTTTTGGCTTGTTCTAGTTAACCACAACGCCTGTGTGCGGATTTGGCAGGTTTGCAATACTTTCTTTGCCTAGAACATTCTCCAGAAGGACAATTATTTTTCGGGTTGTTGAATCTGTTAGTTTGCCCCTAGAAGTGCTGGTCTGTCGCATTCTGATTTTCATCGGGACTGTTTTCTACTTCCGGATTTGATTTGTGTGTGTCTTCTTGGTAGTGCCGTTTTGTGCCATCTGTGTGTATTGTGTGGGCTATTTTGGTATCGCTGTTTTGTCACTTGTGTGTTTTGTGTGGACCATCTTCGTAGCACCGTTTTGTGTCATCTGTCTGTTTTGTGTCGACCATCTTGGTAGCACAGTTTTGTATCTTCTGTCTGTTTTGTGTCGACCATCTTGGTAGCACCGTTTTGTGTCATCTGTCTGTTTTGTGTCGACCATCTTGGTAGCACACTTTTGTGTCATCTGTCTGTTTTGTGTCGACCATCTTGGTAGCACAGTTTTGTGTCATCTGTCTGTTTTGTGTCGACGATCTTGGAAGCTCAGTTTTGTGTCATCTGTCTGTTTTGTGTCGACCATCTTGGTAGCACCTTTTGTGTCATCTGTCTGTTTCGTGTCGACCATCTTGGTAGCACCGTTTTGTGTCATCTGTCTGTTTTGTGTCGACGATCTTGGAAGCTCAGTTTTGTGTCATCTGTCTGTTTTGTGTCGACCATCTTGGTAGCACCTTTTGTGTCATCTGTCTGTTTTGTGTCGACCATCTTGGTAGCACCTTTTGTGTCATCTGTCTGTTTTGTGTCGACAATCTTGGTAGCACAGTTATGTATCTTCTGTCTGTTTTGTGTCGACGATCTTGGAAGCTCAGTTTTGTGTCATCTGTCTGTTTTGTGTCGACCAATTTTGTAGCACCTTTTGTGTCATCTGTCTGTTTTGTGTCGACAATCTTGGTAGCACCGTTTTGTGTCATCTGTCTGTTTTGTGTCGACGATCTTGGAAGCTCAGTTTTGTGTCATCTGTCTGTTTTGTGTCGACCATCTTGGTAGCACAGTTTTGTATCTTCTGTCTGTTTTGTGTCGACCATCTTGGTAGCACAGTTTTGTGTCATCTGTCTGTTTTGTGTCGACCATCTTGGTAGGACTGTTTTGTGTCGTCTGTAGGTTTAGGAAACATTCGTCTTGCAGCCCGTGCAGCTGTTACAGCAACAGTGGGTGTTCTTGCAGCTGTTTCGCATGGTCTAGACACAGTAACAGTGGGTTCTCTTGTAGCTGCTTCTCCTGCAATAGACACAGTAACATGTTGCCGTCTTTTCCTCAAGCGCCAGCCGTTTGTGGTATTTGCAACTGCTGTTGTCCTTCTTGTCTGTCCGCTGTTTTCCATTGTGGAAGCCACAGCAGTTATTATGCATCTCTCAGTTGCTTACAAACCCAGCTGGCGCGTTGATATGATTGTTAGAACGTTGCCCAGACAGTGATACGAGTTTGATTGGACCAAGACTATATGCCGGTTCTCATCGTTCCTTACGGGAGGGAAAGAGTGGCCATGAGTTCCTCCGGACTCCAAGGCCCACACCATGAATGTCCTATCACTTCACACACCCGACCACAGGTCCCTGCTACGGTGCTAATGCTATTCGTGTGTTGAAAATATCCCCTTTTCGAGGTCATAGACATAGAGGAGTGGCTGTCCGAGTGGCTAAGAATGCCGGTGTTCTCCTTCAGGGGACCGGGTTCCAATCTTTGGTCAGACGTGGATCTTTTTCTGTCTGGGGTAAACAGAAAACCCCTAACCTGCACAGTTAGCTGCAACTGCACTAGCCAGGCGGCCTTAATTCCTTAGGCTCAAGACCACCCCCCCCCCCCCACCCCTGTCCTACACCGCAAGGTAGTATAGACAGTAGATGACAGACAAGAAGCCCCTGGCCTTGTTCTTCGTGCGAGCCATTCTCTACACGTGACTTGTCAATGACACATCTTGTCCTTACAAACATTGAAAGAACTCCCGCTGACATTGGCGTTTCTAGACTTAGACATTACGTATACAAAAGTGGAAACAACAAAATAAGAAAGGCATATTAATTTGGACACAAGTGAAACAGATACAAAGATAAGGCTAATTCAGAAAGATGCAGAATCAGTGTTTAAAGGCTTATACGTGTGTAAATACCAGAGAATCGACTTAATTGCACCGGGTTTAATCCCATAGGGCTAAGGTCTATTTCCTAATAGCGGCCTGCCGAAAGCGTCATACAGAAAACGATCTCCGTAGCTCTAGCGAAAACATCCAAGTGGTTTCCGAGAAAACTGACCCCATGAATCGCATGATGAAGTCCAGAAAAGAACTCAAGACCTTCGTTATCTGTTTGATCCTGCCAGTAGTCATAAGCTTGTCTCAAAGATTAAGCCATGCAATTCACACCGTCTCACGGTGAATCCGCGAATGGCTAATTAAATCAGTCTAGGTTCCTTAGATGACACGATCCTACTTGCATAACTGTAGCAATTCTATAGCTAATATTCTTACCAAGCTCCGTTCCTCGCCGAAAGAGCGCTTTTATTTCAAAATCAACCAGGCAATCAGTGCGTTATATAACAACAAGCATACAATCCACGATGAAAGACCTTAAATGCGCCCGAAGTATGTCTTTTGTAGAAGTAATTATGTGTCCGAAGTATGTCTTTTGTAGAAGTAATTATGTGTCCGAAGTATGTCTTTATAGAAGTAATCATGAAGATATTGCCCTCAAGCAGTTTATGTTTGACGAGAACATACATCTAACATTGTAAAAGGGGCTTTTCATGTCCTTTCATATAAAGAATATCTAAGGCCAGTTCTGACGGTTTGAAACTGAGAAATGTACATAAAGAACAACTAAATACAGGCAGAAATCATTAAAAAAAGAACACTTGGGGAACACTAATTACAAACAGAAAACAGGCGGGTGTATATACGGGTATTAGAGATCAGAAAAACAACAAAGTCAAGATTGAACCCGACATCGCGGTGCCTCAAGGCATTGCGGTAAGGTTATCCTAATTAAGCTGGCCTTCAGTAATGTAATATCCCCAAAAATTGAATACTCTTTTCCAAATCTGATGGTAAAAAATATTAGACTGTTGTGGGACAAGGATGTGGCGGAATTAATTAACGTTATACAACATAACATCAGGAATGAGATGTCGAAGTGCTAAAAAGGATCAACACACTTTTCTTTCGACTCCTAAATTCACTTGCTGGCAAATGAAGGAATCTAGGGGGTATACAGGTTAGTACGCGGGAGTGTCATGACAGTGAGCAAGTACATGTTACTGCAAGGACAGTGTGCTAGTACACGTGACTGTCAGGACAGTGAGAAAGTACACGTGACTGTCAGGACAGTGAACAAGTACACGTGACTGTCAGGACAGTGAACAAGTACGCGTGACTGTCAGGACAGTGAGCAAGTACATGTGACTGTCAGGACAGTGAGCAAGTACATGTGACTGTCAGGACAGTGAGCAAGTACATGTGACTGTCAGGACAGTGAGCAAGTACATGTGACTGTCAGGACAGTGAGCAAGTACACGTGACTGTCAGGACAGTGAACAAGTACGCGTAACTGTCAGGACAGTGGGCAAGTACACGTGACTGTCAGGACAGTGAACAAGTACGCGTGACTGTCAGGACAGTGAGCAAGTACATGTGACTGTCAGGACACTGAACAAGTACATGTTATTGTCAGGACAGTGGGCAAGTACATGTGACTGTCAGGACAGTGGGCAAGTACATGTGACTGTCAGGACATTGGGCAAGTACATGTGACTGTCAGGACAGTGAGCAAGTACATGTGACTGTCAGAACAGTGAGCAAGTACTCGTGACTGTCAGGACAGTGAACAAGTACGCGTGACTCTCAGGACAGTGGGCAAGTAGTTTTGTATGTGACAAAACGGCAATTCATGTGTGCCTTGTCGGGCGAAATTCCACTTTATTCGGCGTCATCAGGGACTTTCCCGGCTATAAATAGATCGGGGATAGCCCAGCAGGAATTTTCCATCTGGAAGGTTCGAGAAACACCTGGATTTGGATGTCCAGGGTGGCTCAGTACAGCACTAACTTCACGTGCTGCAAGAACCTAGAACTCCACTGTGGAAAATAGTTTCTCGGGGAGTTGACACACTTCGTGCAGCACTTATTTCTCGAGCGCATTCGTACGCACGAAGGAGAAATGCAGCTGGCACAGCTCATTCACTTTCTATATCTCGTGTGAGAAGGTACTGCTTTTGGGTAGCAGTGAACCCATTTCTTCACACCCAGTTGCAGCGGACTGTCAATATTTCTCGGCCTGCTGGCGTAGATAGTCATTGAAGCTGACTGGAGACAATCCACCGATTCAGGTACGCACTGTATTAATTAATTTAACGTTGTAAATTGAGCATAAATTGCGATCGTTCATAGCTAATTAAATATGCGGGCGACTTGCATGGCTAATGACTTGACCGATCGACAATCCAGTTGAGAACGAGGGCAGCGCACAGCGGTGTGTGTACTTGTGTTTACAAGCCGTCGTGAACAGCTGTTTTGGTCAACTGCTTAGAACGAAAAGTCCATTAAATTGGCAAATTGTGTTCCAATGTTATTGATTGATTATAGTTCGTAGTTGCATGTACTATGTTTGCTGGACTGTAGTAGGGAACAGTAAACTGTGGTAGAACATGAACTTAATTGATGCCAGTCAGTAATTACGTTAGCCGAGCGCTGAAATTAAGACAGGTAAGTTGGTAGATGAAGAGTGAGCTAGTGAATCACTGATGTGATAGGGAAATAGAGCACGTAAGTGATTATCTCTAAGAAGTGATGTAGCTATTTTGTGTGTGAACTAAATAGTGAATACATTCGAGGAACTGGGAATTCATACGAAGGTAAGTTCTTCAGTGGTGCTAGAGAGATATACGATGTTGTTATCACGTATATACTAGGTCATGTTGTGTACTATTTCTATGAATAATGTACCGACCGCCGAAGTGGTTCGATGCGAGATAACATGGCTTTATCGTCGCGATGTACATATGCGTTCTTCATGCTATTCTTTCCTGTCCTGTTCTCTTCATATTTGCTTGGGTACGTCAGTGCTGATGTGAGGAACAAATGGAGGACGAATGAGATTCGGGGACGAATGGGATATGGGGACTGCGTGTGAGTTATTATTGTATGAAACTGGTATAACCAGGCTAGTTATGAAGTGCGGCCACGGCCAAGGCTAATCCACTTGGAAAGGCAGAACTGGAAAGAACCTTGAACATGCGGGGAGCATGTTTTCGCTAGAAAGACTTCTTGACCCTAAGGAAGAGTCTAACAAGAAGAGTTTCGCTATAGAGTGGGTAGGAGGTCCCACTAGCGAAAGGGAGAGTGTAGATATGTTATATGGTCATGTATTGTTACTATATCCCAAGTGATGGTACATTGATCGTAGTTTGTTTAGGATTAGATGTATACTGTAAAGGGGGGGGGGGGGGTGGGGGTCCAGGGACACCTTACCTTGATGTTTAGTTCCAGTTAACTCTTGAACAACTACAGAATGACGTTAGCGACAACCGTTATGTGAATAGGGATAGGTGAAACGGTAGATCAGACTCGCCATTCTTGATTTTCAATCTGTTTGACGGGCTGTTTCTGAAAGGCCAGCTGAATTGGCCTGCGCTTTATGCATCAATACTATCAACTTAGAGATGTTGCTTTACTTAGTTGTATAACTTGGTAGCAAGACTGAAAGTTGATTTGTCATGGATTTGATGCACATGAACCAATGTTTGGGCCGAATACTTTCACCGATCGCTCTTACTTTCAGGTGTTGCCTGTTAGAACCAGCCTATTACAAAGTTGTTTGCTGGAAACCACTGCGTGAACCATGGCAAATGGTCACTATACCTACTGTACCACGCCTTACTGTGCTATACTATGCAAGAGGGAGAATCACCATGCATGACTCATACTCACCAAGTGATTCTAGAGCCCTACAGCAGCACTAGTGGAACTAGATGGTTTGTTTTTCCATATTAGAACTGTGATTAAGACTATTTCAGAATAGAGTTCATCTACCTGAGCAATCTTGCCGGGGTATACTGAAGATTGATATGCTAAGGAAGTTTGATGGCAGGCTCACTCCAGAGAGTCTTACCAAGGTGGGGTAGGCGCAGCTCTGGGAGCTCATCATTTCCAAATCAATGTGTTCCCGCCTAAACGTGGGAGAATCCAGGCAAAGATTGGCCCAAACCAAAGGGGCTGTAACTACGTTGGCACTAGTGTTCGGTCATGACTAGACCCACACCAGCTTGCGTATTTTCTTACTAGAACTCGTGATGGTAGAGAGGTCAACTCATCCTGGCCTTATGAACCTTGTATACTGAATATGAAATAGTTCTTACCAAATCATTCGAACAACCAAGTCACAGAAAGATAGACATTATGTTTTGTTGTCAAGCTCAACCATGTTTCAAGATATGTGCTGGACTCCGAGGGAGTCTGAACATGAGTGACTTTATAATGTACTGTACTCATCTAGGAACATTGGTGTATTTCTAGTGACAGTGTTTTGTTGCAGTAATGATTCATTGCCCAATCAGGAGTAAACGATTCTACTACGGGACCATTAGATTGGTCAATTGTTACTTCTAGGAACATCTAGAGATCAACTGGGGTCGCCTCAAGGAGGAGGGTCTCCATACCAGGCTGTACGTTGATAACTGTGAAAGTTGGTCACAGCGACTCATTGGAGCAGAGCAGACGAGAAGTTCATCCAGCAGTCTGTGGTCCAAAGAGGTAGTTCCTCTGACATCTGATCTTAGCTCTGGGGACGGAGTGGTCTCCAAAGGTTCCAGTCATCAGTCTGGAAGAGAGCCGGGTGAGTGTCGGACCGACTGGACGGAACATCTGTCTCAAACCTGCACGTCAGCCTCATGATGATACAAGTAGCATCTCTGTCTCTGATTCTGTCTCTAACCTATCCTCTGCTATTGTAAATAGTTTATACTATCAGGGTGTTCATTTCCTACCTACTGTCTTTAGGGTAGAATAAACTTTGTTGATGTTGACTGATTCTTTGTACAGTGAGTGAGTGTGGTCTCGGACGATGCCTCAGGGTTCATTGTCCCAAGGGAGAAGGTCGAGAGTGGGGGTCTAGAATCTGGAGGGGCTTGTAGACTTATTTAAAGCATTTGAGGTCAACCACAGAGAAAACAGTGTATCTACCTGTCCAACCCCTGGTGTTAGAATACACGGGAGTGCTAAGGACCCCTTGGGCTTGGTTAACTCTCAATACCCAAGGCAAACCTGTCACAGACTGTCAGGACAGTGAACAAGTACGCGTGACTCTCAGGACAGTGGGCAAGTACGCGTGACTGTCAGGACAGTGAGCAAGTACATGTGACTGTCAGGACAGTGAGCAAGTACATGTGACTGTCAGAACAGTGAGCAAGTACTCGTGACTGTCAGGACAGTGAACAAGTACGCGTGAATCTCAGGACAGTGGGCAAGTACACGTGACTGTCAGAACAGTGAGCAAGTACATGTGACTGTCATGACAGTGAACAAGTACATGTGACTGTCAGGACAGTGAGCAAGTAAGCGAGACTGTCAGGACAGTGGGCAAGTACATGTGACTGTCAGGACAGTGAGCAAGTACATGTGACTGTCAGGACAGTGGGCAAGTACTCGTGACTGTCAGGACAGTGAGCAAGTACATGTGACTGTCAGGACAGTGAGCAAGTAAGCGAGACTGTCAGGACAGTGGGCAAGTACACGTGACTGTCAGGTCAGTGAGCAAGTACATGTGACTGTCAGGACAGTGATCAAGTACGCGTGATTGTCAGGACAGTAAGTACATGTGACTGTCAGGGCAGTAAACAAGTACATGTGACTGTCATTACAGTGAACAATTACATGTGACTGTCAGGACAGTGAACATGTACATGTGACTGTCATGACAGTGAAAAAGTACATGTGACTGTCAGGACAGTGAACAAGTACATGTGACTGTCAAGACAGTGAGCAAGTACGCGTGACTCAGGACAGTGAGCAAGTACATGTGACTGTCAGGACAGTGAGTAAGTACATGTGACTGTCAGGACAGTGAACAAGTACATGTGACTGTCAGGACAGTGAGCAAGTACATGTGACTGTCTGGACAGTGAGCAATTACATGTGACTGTCAGGACAGTGAGCAAGTACATGTGCCTGTCAGGACAGTGAGCAAGCACGCGGGACTGTCAGGACAGTGAGCAAGTACATGTGCCTGTCATGACAGTGAGCAAGTACATGTGACTGTCAGGACAGTGAGCAAGCACGCGGGACTGTCAGGACAGTGAGCAATGCATGCACGCGGGACTGTCAGAGCAGTGCGCAAATACACGTCCTTGTTACGCACCCAACGGCGCGAAAGGCATTTGGTTAAAATAAGAGTTCTTCTTGACAACAAGGGAATTGTGATTTAATATTATTTTAGAATTTTATGTTTTTTTCTTCTTTTGATCGGTTTGCATTATTCCGTCTTTGATGATTTATATAATCGAAACGTCGTTTCTTTTGTCATATAATACTTATGTTTAATGTATTATTTTATGCTTTTTAATCATATATGTGTTTTGCTTGTCTCGTATTTTATTTTTTTGTTGTTGTTGTTTTCTTAGGGGGGAGGAATTTTCACTCTGATTTATGTTCACCTTTACGGAGCCCATTATAAGGTATGCACACTATGTCCGTGTTTAGCATATCTCATCATTTCGCAGGAGTTAAACATACCTAACTGTTTGTATTTCCTATTGATATACCATGCTGCAACCGTTGCTTTTCTTATTTAAAAATAAAGTTTGCTACATATTCTTTACAGGAGGGGAAGCAGGGGGAAGACTAAGACAGAAGATGTGACACCGTGTTAGCGTGGCATTTAGGAACATCATTAACAGAAAATAATGACAGCACAAGATTCAGAAGGCTGTGGACAGACATGATCACCAACGCCACAAGGCATGGATTATTATAAAATGACGTACAAGGAAGTTAGTTAGTTGCATATCCTTTACAGGACGTCACAGTCAATACCAGCATTTTGTGGCTGTTTGTTATTCCTGGGCAAGGTTAAGTTACGTTCAGTAGTTTGTCATTGCTCTCTGAACGACCGGTACTAATACCATTGAATGGAAACCAACGCAAGGCGGTCTGCTGACAAATCGCCCGCAGCTGTGTTTGGAACGCGGTATGTGGGATTTGGAATTGCATTCGTAACCCTTTCCCCATAGAGTCTGTGTCGACCCAAATTTGAATAGACCAATGGGTACTCGGTGGGTGATATGGTCAGTATCATTTTGATCGCATTTACCTCCCAACATATCTCCTGGTACTCATTTAGTCAGTGACGACCTGAGAGCATTGTCCAATTTTAAAAATTCCCATCCCTCCCGATGCGAATCGAACTCATAACCATCTGGCTGGCAGGCGAGCGTCTAACTACTACGCTCCCGTCACGATGCGTGATCAGAATTCAATCCCCAGCAGAGACCGGGCTATTGCTTCCTACCCGTGCGGTTCATGAGTCGATCCAGCCTTATGAAAATGGATAGCAGACAAGTGTCAGAATGTTCTGCACATTGTCTTTGAAGGAAAAACATACTGCAATCTGGGGCTGAGTGGTCTTGAGATATGGTGACCGCCTCGAGTACTGGAGGTCCCAAGTTCAAGCCTCGGTGAGGGCCGGGATTTTTTCCGTGGACTAGTAGTAACACAATTTCCCCTGGTCTGTGGGTAGTTAGATCGGATGCCGGAGTGTGTTTTTGCGCACGTAAAAAATCCCTTGGCAGTTGGAAACCGAAAAAGAGTAGCCCAACGGCGCTTCAGGGACACAATTTCGAGTTAAAATCTACCCAAAGTATTTCAGGATCTTCGCCGGTGCTACGGAGTTCGTGCACTGAGGTGAGATTCTCGGGACTCAGGCTTGAGTTGGAAGTAGAACGTAGCACTTATGGATTGCACCCGTGTGCCGTGATGTTGATCCGTCGACTAAACAAAACTAAACTAAACTAAACACTGACCTTTGAGATGAATAACTAGGTGTGATACACTTCGCTCGAATAAAGAACAATAAAGAAGAAGATACGTCGGGTTTTCCTAAGAGGGGTACGGTATCAACTATAAAGCAGATTCTACTGTATGGAACTCAAATAAACATTGCCTGACATACACCAGTCAGTTTCAAACACTGTTTACTGTTTACGCGATAGTAACAACACAATTCAATTACACCACAGTTCTTTCAAACCAGTTCATTTCAGCAACGCACACAATTTTGTCAAACAAACAAACAAACAAACAAACAAACAAACTTTATTTTCAAAGGGTTAAGAATTGGGCACGCAGGCCCGTCTAACATTCTGCCCTTCTATCACTCTCTTTCATACATTATTTCATTCACACATCATTCAAGGCTAACAAAGAACAGTAACAATATAAAAGATATGCATTATAAAGGCATGGGCAAAATGCAAACATCAAAAGTACACGACACAGTAATATTAGATAATGGTCTGACACTTGTTATTAGCCATGTGGAATATACTGGCCTACAAAAAGGTGATTGGCTGTTATACTAGGGTTTTGTTATTATTATTATTATCTCAATTATTAAGGGGGAAAGTAATCCGTATTGAGATAGTGTTCGAATAATTTGCGATTATATGAATAGGGATTGGTGATGTCTTTGATTTCTTGTGGAAGATTGTTCAACAGCTGAGATGCAGAGTACGTTAAGCTTGTTTTGTATAAGTCAATCCTAGGCTTCGGAATGTGTAGTATATTTAAACGTTTACTGTGTCTAGCATTATATTTAAACAAAGGCCAAAGGTAATTTGGGGCATTCCGATGCAGGATTTTGTGAATTAGTTTAGCTTTATTGAAAAGCAGGCGTTTGCGGAATTGTAGTAACTGAAGGCGTTTATACAGGCTAGGATTGTCAGATAAATGTTTGCTATAAATTAGACTCATGGCCCGTTTCTGGAGTGAGTAAAGTCGCTTGGTGTTTGAATTAGAACAACCGTCCCAGATTGTAGAGCAGTAGTCAAAGTGTGTCTGTATATGAGAAGTATAGAATAGTTTCCTTGTGTCCTCATCAAGGAAGTTTTTAATCTTGGCGAGTTGATAGACTTTTTTCGCTGTTTGTTTAATGAGCGCTTGAACATGGGAATTAAAGGTTAGGTTTCTATCAATGATTAGGCCTAATGTTTTGTGCTCCATTACACTTTCTACTTGCATGTTATCGATGTGAAGTTGAAGTGATGTGTGTGGGCTTAGAGTTTGAAGTCTTTGGTTGTTAATAACATTGCTGTTGTTTTAGTGATGTTAATTTGCATACGGTTTGAATAGCTCCACTTACACAGCTGCTTAAAACATTTCTAGGACTCATTCTTTGGAGCATCTCTCCGCTATATTATTACATTAGAGACAACATCCTCAACACCATTGCACCCCTGCTCTCAATACTAATTTGAGTCAAAGAAACAAGAAAAAAAAAACATCAGGCATTGCCATGTTGGGACAATATAGAGGATGCTCCATGGAAATCACGTTGTGCACTGTGAGGTACTGTTTTAACAATCAGGATGGATGTTCTGTCATGCAGAAGAATTAAACTGTTGTGTTCAGAAATGTTCACACAGTTCAGATAATCTTCTCTTCACTCTTTTTCTTTTCTTTCTTTGCCTTTCATCTTCCAATAGAGCAGGGGTCACCAAACTTTTTTCACGTCGGGTCGGATAACTAACAAAATGACGAGCGTGGGCCGGATACTCATTCTGTACAATACTTGCGCCGGTCTCCGTGGCGAAGATATTACGGACGCGGTTCGTAATCCCGTATACCCACGTTCGAAATACAGTTGCGAGCGATTTGGCAGCAGACAACGTTGCGCTGGTTTTTATGCTATGTTATGGGTGCCATTCGTTCAAAAAGCAATGGTAAACTACTGAGCATAAACTTGCCAAGACATTAACAACAGCAAACAATGCTGGTGTTGACTGAAAACGTCCTGTAAAGGATATGCAACTAACTTTAACAATAATTTTAAGCTAGAACGAAAGCTCTGGGAAAAAAGACGAAACACTAAGTTAATCATGGAAAGGGCGTGCAATGCACACAAACAAACAAACAAATAAACAAACAAACAAAGACAACCAACATATTTATATTTATTTACTAAACAAAGTTATCAAAGAAGGCGACGTTAGCAAAAAGATAGTTACATCAGACATATTGTGCACTTATCCGAATCTCACAAACTAAGCAGCAAAAGAGGATAGTGAGTTTTGTGAAAATGACATGTGTCTGTAAGGTGTGGAATGCGCCTGGCCCTGCAGCCAGCAGGGTTAGGATCGGCTAGCCTCTCCCAGGAGGGGTGAAGAGCGAAAATTAGTAGCCTGCCGATGACCCGCAGACTACACAAGTCAACCCCCACCTCCACGTGGTGCAGACCGGGCAACCATGACCGCGAGGTCATGGGCTAACGGGGGTATGGCTCGCCGTAGGGGATGGACTCCCTGTGGTCAGATTAGTGTCCTAAACTTGCGACTGGCCTAGCAAGCCGGCAGGGGATCTTCATACTGCTCGTAGAAAAACTAAGAAGTATAAACGGACTGACACAAACGGCTTTCGACCCGGCAATGTTAATGGACTACGAGATAGATCAGCGATTCAAAAAATAGGCACAATGAACGTCTGTGGTTTCAATAGTAAAGAAGAAGAGCTTATAGAAACAATGGAGAAGAGGAATATTGGTCTGATGGGAATAGCGGACACCAGAACAAAAGGGAAAGGGTCAAGGAGCTCCACCGCAGTTACACGTTTGTTAACTCTGGAGTAGAACAGCAAGAAAGGGCAAGACACGGTGTGGGAATAGTCATCGAACCACGACTAGCAAGAGGAATACTAGAAATAAAATATATATCAGAAAGAATCATAACAGTGAGAATAAAAGAACAAACAATCACAACATATGTACAGATATACGCACCATGTAATGCAAACAATAATGAGCAAGAATGCGAGGACTTCTACGAAGACATACATGACGTGCTAAATAAAATAGATAAGCAGGACAACATCATAGTTATGGGAGACTTCAATGCAAGACTAGGACATAACAGAGTGGGCATAGAAAAACACCTGGGAGCATTTGGAGATCAGCAAAATGAAAGGAATGATAACGGAAGTAGACTGATAGAGCTTTGCAGCCAACACGACCTCTATATAACAAACACATTCTATAAACACAAAGATTCGCAAGTATACACCTGGTATAAATGGAACAATCTAGATACTAAAAGCCAAATTGATTTTATATTAACAAGAAATAACAGAAAGAGAAATATATTAGATGCAAGAGCAGTGCCCAATTTCAGTATAAACACAGATCATAAAGCAGTCATTGCCACAATAAGAACCATTAGAAGAAGAAAACAAAGAGCAGGAAAATACATGCCATGCGAATCAGTAAACTTAAAAAAACCTTAAAGACGAGGCAGTAAGGGAAAATTATGAGAAAGAACTAACTGAACTCTTTGTAAAATTACCTACGGAAAGAAAAACAGTGGAAGAAGAATGGGAGATGTTCAAATCAAGCATTTTAAATACTGCAAAAATAACATGCGGAACCACGAAAAAACGCAAAACACGGATAAAGAAAATAACAAGTTGGTGGAACGCAGAAGTAAAGAAAGCGGTAAAAGAAAAAAAGGAAAAATATAAAAAGTGGTTGAAGAGCAAACAGGAATGTGATTACAGAGAATACAGAATAGCGAGAAGACATGTGAGTAGAATAGTAAAGAGGGAAAAACAAGACTGGGAAGAGTATGGAGAAACCCTAAATAAAAACTACAAGGAGGCAACCAGAAACTTCTACAAACAGATAAGTGCAATGCGAACCAGAGGAGAACCCTTTGACCCAACTGAAATAATTAACAGCGAAAATGGAGAACCAATAAGTGAACAAAAACAGATCCTAATAAGATGGAAGCAGTATTTCGAACAACTTCTCAACATCCCATCAGATGTCACAGGAATTCAAGAGACCTACACAGATGTGTGCTACCTCTGTGGCTGAAGGGCTTGCGAACGCGGTTTGTGAGCCCGTATACCCGGGTTCGAAACACGGCGGTGCCGGTTTTTTCGAAAAAGGTATAGAGACCGGTCGTTCAGAAAGCAATGGCAAACTACTGAACGTAACACTTGCCTAGTACATCAACAGCAGCTGAAAATGCTGGTGTTGACTGCAACGTCCCGTAAGGGATACGCAACAACAACAAAAAAACACAGATGTCACCGAGGAACTAGAACCAGACATACTAAAAGAAGAAATTATAGAAGCCATCAGATTAGCCCCATTAAACAAATCACCAGGACAGAATGAAATACCAAATGAACTAATTAAAGCAGCAAGGGAAGTAGGAACAGCTTGGCTACATAGACTATTCAACCATGTTTGGGTAGAACAACAGACACCACGAGACTGGGGAAACGCCATAATTATCCCAATTTGGAAAAACAAAGGCAGCAAAAGAGATTGCACACAATACAGAGGCATTTCACTGTTGAGTCATACTGGGAAAATATTTTGCAAAATTCTTGAAAAAAGATTACGAAATACTTTAGAACCCCAGCTAAGCGAAACGCAGCTTGAATTTAGGAAAAACAAAGGATGCACAGACGCCATTTTTGCTCTTAGACAACTTATAGAAAAATCAATTGAATTCAATGAAACACTCTACTTAGCCTTTGTCGACCAAGAAAAGGCATTTGATAGGGTAGATAGAAACAAGCTGTGGGAAATCCTTAAACAATATGGAGTGAGTACACATCTAACAAACCTATGTAGAAGTTTATACAACAACAGTGAATGCATAGTGAGAGCAACTGGAGAACACTCAGAACCCTTCACCATAAGATCTGGAGTACGACAAGGTTGTGTCCTGTCCCCTCTCTTGTTCATAACATATATAGACAACATATGTAAAGAAACCAGCCAAGCAGAGACAGCAAGAATACCGCATGACGAGAACACAGAAGAAGAACCATCTGCAAATCTAACCATTAGAGAACTCCTGTTTGCGGACGACCAAGCACTAATAGCAAAATCAGAAGCTGAATTACAAGACCACATGAATAGTCTAAACGAAATGTGTAGGGAACATAACATGAAAATTAGCACAAGCAAAACAGAGGTAATGACTATAACTAAAGAAGAACAAACAGCAACAATTCACCTAAACGAACATCCCTTGAAACAAGTAAAGAACTTCAAGTACCTAGGAAGTATAATATCATCAAATGGCAGATCAGAAGACGAGATCGAAAATAGGTGCAATAAAGCAAATCAACTCATTGGACAAATGGCACCAATACTAAAGAACAAACATGTATCAATAACTACTAAGAAAGCACTTTACAACACAATCTTCCTACCAACTCTGTACTACCAGTGCCAAACCTGGACAATGACAGAAAAAGAGAAAAGAAAAATCACAACAACAGAAATGAGGTTCCTGAGAAGAATACTCAACGTATCAAGAAGAGATAAGATCAGAAATGAAGAAATCAGGACTAAAGTGGGGGTTAAAGCTGCTCTAGATTTTATTAGAAAGCAGCAGGTCAAATGGTTTGGCCATGCAAGTAGGCTACCAGTCAACAGCATGCCACAACAAGCAATGATGTACAGACCAGATGGAAACAGAGGAAGAGGCCGACCACGTAAACGTTGGACGGAGGGAATAACAGAATCCATGGGAATGTCGATATACGAAGCCCATAACCGAGCACTCTCACTTAGTTTATACTTCACCTCGACACCGCAAGGTACAAGAGGAACATGATGAGATGAGATGAGACGTGTGGCTTTCAAACTACCATCAATGTTTGGTTTGGAATTGCTGCATCCAATCAAGAGAATTGCTTTCAAATGTTCATCAGTCAATCTCATTCGATGTGGTGACTTCACAGACTTCCTTTTTGAAAATGTTAGCTCACAGACATATGTTGTTCCAAACAATGATGTCATACCAGCGGCAAATTTCTTAAGTTTCGGAAACTCAACATCAGGTAAGCAGCGGTACTTCCTTCTCAATGAGCTCCAACTGTAATTCGACTGGCACACCATTAAGGTTACAATAAAACGGATTCTGGAACAGAAGGAAGCCACTCTCAAATCTGTCAAGATCTGAAAATCTCTCCAAACTCTTTGAAACAGTGAAAATGAGAAAGGTTTTCTCCTTCCAGTTGTGCTTCCAACAATGACAGCTTTCTTCGAAATCCTTTGATGGTTCTGTAGAGATCACAGACGAGGTAATACTTTCCCTGAAGTTTCAAGTTCAGTTCATTCATATCGACCAAAATTGACAACTTTGACAGCCAGGTAGGATCTGACAGCTGTGAATCAGCTTTATCTTTTTCAGTGAGGAAAACATCTATTTCGTTTCGGAGCTTGTAAAAACGAAGCAGGACTTTACCGCAGCTGAGCCACCTGACTGATATGTGATAAGGCAAGTCACAGAATTCAGAATCAATTTCTTCAAGAAAAGACTAGAACTGACGGTGATTGGGTGCATGTTCCCGAATGAAGTTCACAGCAGAAACTACTGGTTTCAGTACACAAGAAATATCTAAATCTTTCCCACAGAGTACTTGCTGATGTACGATGCAGTGTATGAAAAGAGCGCCCGGAATTTGCAAATCTTCCAAATGAGTCCTGATCTGCCCCAACAGACCCTTCCTCACTCCAGTCATGTTTTTTTCCCTCATCTACTGTAAAACCTCGAAGATGATTCCACCGAAGGTTATAGTCTTGGAAAATTGTTTGCACTTCCACGAAAATGACTTTCCCAGTTGTTGTTCCATGCATGCTGCAAACGGACGCCAACTCTTCTGTGATCTGAAAGTCCAAATTGACACCACAAATGAACACGAGAAGTTGTAACGTACTCGAGAGATCAATAGACTCATCCAGCGCCAGAGAATACTACAACAAGTTCCTAGCTTTCTCGCGTATCTGTAGCACTATGTTCTCTCCAAGTTCTTCTGTTCTCCGCACAACTGAACTTGCCGAAAGGCTGATAGTTCCAAACAAATCGGCTTTCTCAGGACACAAGTCATTTGCTGCTTCAATCACACACACTCTTTAATGACGTTGCCATCAGTAAACGGTTTTCCTCGTTCTTATGCACTGTTTTGTAACTTGGACGAGTGACAGATTCATTTTCAGCAAATTTTCTCGTGAAGAGATTTCTTTGCGTTTCAAAACCACGTTTAATGGTCTCATATTTCCCAGAGCGTAATTTTCCAGAAAACTTTTAATATGTTGATGGATGTTTTGTTTCGTAGTGACGCTGAAGATTGTACTCTTTCAAAACGGCAACACTTTCGCTGCATATTACGCAGCTGGTTTTCTGGTCCTTTGTTTCCACAAAGAAGTACTTTACTCCTCACTCGGCGTCCACTTTTCTTTTCCTACTAGCCATAATTAAGGGTGAAGTACAAGGGATCTGAAAATGAAAAAGACATTACATTAGAAACATAATTAAAATCCTATTGAAACACAAGAAAAGCAGAGGACTAGGGGTCACTGGTGAAGCTACAGCTCATCAAAGGTACATATACAGTTTATAGGCACCTTTGTGTAACCGCACAGAGATGACTAGAGATAACTAGCACAACCACCGACTGTTCATGGGCCGTAGAAGAAGAGAGGAATAAGAAGACAAAGAGAATCTCATTCTATCTCTACGGCTAACAAGAAAAAAACAACGATTTAGAGATGTCAGAAGAAATTCAGGTCAGTGTACAGGGAATCAGAATAATGTAATTATAAAGATACAACAACATCTGATTAATAATGCCAATGCCCTAATATATAATATTCATGATTAGATGCAATGACAAAATAAGCATCCCCATGAATAAACATACACATGATCATCCTTCACAGTACCATTGATATTCCATCAAAGCTTGGGCAGTCATCCAACACAGTACCAGTGATCTTCCATCACAGCATGGATAATCATCCAACACTGTAACTGTAGTCTGATACACAACACCAGCAATTATCAGACAACAAGATGGAACAAAGGTCATTCATTCAGTAGCATGTCCTTTGCAGAACCTCGCTCCCATAACAACCTTCCGGAAAACCTCTCGATCATAAGCAAGATTTCCCGCTTCAGATACATCCATCTGGAGATCATCAGCCACATCCCGCACCCATCTTGTCTTTGGGCTTCCTCTTCCTCTCTTCCCAGGCATATATCCCTCCATTATTGTTCTCAGGCACAGACATAGCTATTATATTCCTATATTCCTATTTAAACTATGAAGGTTCGTTCAAAACTCACCCCACAGCAGATAATCGTCAATCCACAATCAAGATCCTCTTGGATCTTTTGGATCTTCACAGGGCCTGTCTACCTTCTCAACTGCGTTCAGGAAAAACAGTGGCTACCCTCGGCCTTGCCTGGGGCATGTTCGCCCATCTACTTGGTAGTGGCTCAGGGGTTTAAGTTCAAACCCTCTGCTGAAAATTAGACATCAGCATCTCTTCGGCCTAAGTTGTTCCCAAGGCCAAAGTGGCGGGAACATGGCTTTACTGGGCTGTTATAGGCACGCCAACACAACATCCCAGTATCCTATACATTTTTTTACCAGGGTATCAAGGGATATGCTACTCCTTACTCTTGTAGAGTCGCGGCAGGCGGCTTCATTTGGTAATAGAATATATCTCATAATAAGGTTCGCAAAATTTATAAATAGGGCCACCTAAATAAACAACCTAGTGTAGCCAGGAGGTCTCCGCACGTGTGAAGATCTCCTATTATTCTAAACATAATATTTACATTTAAATTGTATCACAACGTCTCGTGTTTCATAGTTATATCAAGCAAGTTCGAGTACCGACGGCGGGCCGGATGAAATGACGTCGCGGGCGGATCCGGCCCGGGGGCCGTAGTTTGGTGACCCCTGGTCTAGGTGATAGGAATGAGAGAGATGACGATTAATAGGCGAAGTGAGTAGTACAAAACCTGGTCTGGCACAATCAAGGACTGCATGCACTTATTTTCGCACTGGCGAAAGGCCGTGCAAGCTTATGGGGCTTATGTTGACAAATATTACAAATAGTTCCCCCCCCCCCACTCTTCCTCCCTCCTCTCTCTCTCTCTCTCTCTCTCTCTCTCTCTCTCTCTCTCTCTCTCTCTCTCTCTCTCTCTCTCTCTCTCTCTCTCTCTCTCTCTCTCTCTCTCTCTCTCTCTCTGCTAAATGCTGGTGCAATTACGTTTGCTTAGAGAATATTTCAAATATCATAATAACATGATAGTAATGCCTTGATTGATCACTACACTTATGTGCGGAATTTTTTTTTTTTCGCATATCCTATTTACATCGCTGTCAGCAACAGCATTTTACCGCTGTTGTTGATGTCTTTGCAAGATTACGCACAGTATTTTGCATTGCTTACTGAGCGACAATCTCAGATACCCCTGTAAGTAACCAACGCGACCCGATTCCCTACCGAATCTCGCGCAGCTGTTTCCCCACACGTGGATATACGGGATTACGGAGAAAATCGTTAACACCTTCGCCAGGGAGACGGCTCCGCGGAATTGCTAGATATCTAAAAGAAAAACACCCCGACAAACAAAATTGATGGTCCTTCATTATTATTCTGATGATCATATTGTTCTTGTCTTGTATCATCATAAAGGTACTTTCACATAATCTGACCACGCATGTAAAATCTGATCTTTTTCTATTATGATTTTGCCATCTTTGGTTTTTAGGCAACCTGTTTATGTGTCTGTTCTTTTGTTAGTGATGTCATTAATTCTTGTGTGCATTAATTTGGTATTCTGGGTGTTGTGTTGGTTTTCAATTTCCTTGCAATTTTCCTCAAGCCATGTTTCTTTTGCCTCTTTGCATAGCAGTAGCTTCCTAATATTCCTGTGAATCTCTTCGTATATTTCCTTGTTATTTTTGTTATTTCTTCTTATTTCCATGAGTTTTAAGATGTCTTCCATCATCCATTTCTTGCGCCCTATTATCTTTATTTTTGGGATTATTATTGTTGTTAGTGCAGCTTCTTGACTGATTTCTTTTATATTTTCAATTGGTCACTGACGTCTTGAAATAATATTGCATTGCCATATCGGACAATGCATCGAATCTGTTCTTTACCTCTACGTTGAATTTACTTTTATCTCCTCACTCTTCAGTGCCTGTAGATCAAATTTTGCGTTTCTATTTGTATATTTGACTTTCTTTAAGTTTATATGTAAATTGCCTAAGATTAATCTATGGTTGCAGTAGCAGTCTGCGCTTGGTAGGGGGACATAAACATCTAATATTGTTACAAGGGAGGTTACTAGAACTTGAAAAAGAAAATAGTATACCTAGCTACAATACCTCTAACTAACATCAAAATCTTTTATTTTTATTTGAGAAATAAAGGAGTTAATACCGCAGTCAATTTTGCAATCGTGAGAAGAAAGCTATTAAAGTATTTATACAACATTTGTTTAATCTTTTTTTACTTACATTTTATAATCAACTTTTTCAATTCTACGTTTATGTTTAATTCTTAAAACTGTACTTTTAATGATAAGTATTAAGCTGTAGGATGTAATTTCCCCTATGTGGGGAAACAACATTTTTTACTGGCCTCTTAAGGCCACCCACAATTTAAAGAAAATTTACTTACATTAACGGCGAAAGACCTTGGAAGTCTATGGGGTTTATGTTGATAAATACGTTTAGAGGAAATGTCATTTATGTTTGTAAATTTCATTCAATTTGAACAAATATTTCTCTCTCTCTCTCTCTCTCTCTCTCTCTCTCTCTCTCTCTCTCTCTCTCTCTCTCTCTCTCTCTCTCTCTCTCTCTCTCTCTCTCTCTCTCTCTCT
This sequence comes from Cepaea nemoralis, assembly GCA_014155875.1. NCBI lineage: Eukaryota > Metazoa > Mollusca > Gastropoda > Stylommatophora > Helicidae > Cepaea > Cepaea nemoralis. The sequence continues at coordinate 26,953 of JACEFZ010021406.1, forward strand.
CTCCTCCCAAATGCTGGTGCAATTACGTTTGCTTAGAGAATATTTAAAATATCATAATAACATGATAGTAATGCCTTGATGGGTGCCTCCTTCCCTCCGCTAGCCTATGGGACACCCTTGGGCAAGGTGGAGTACCCGTTTAGCCTCCCGATCAGGGTTACGTGAAGCCATGGGTGCAGGTGGTGGATGAAGTTGAAGAGCAGCCGACAGATAGTTGTAGGTTATGGTCTCCACAGCTTCACGACGGAAGGCAGATGATCTCTTTTTTGGGAGACATTGGCTACGGTCATCGACCAGTATGGTCACTGCTAGGAAGGAAAGCAATGGCAAACTACCTTCTTTACAGATGCCAAGAATATCATGTACTGAAGTCTTATCGATAATCAGAGAAACGGCGTAAATGGGTGCTCCATAGGAGCAGCCTCGCCCGGTAGGGGTAGTCATGTGCACCAGGTGACTCCAGACCGTCATCAGGAGACTGAGTGCAAAAGAATATCAACATTGAAAGTAGGAACTTGGAATGTAAGAACTATGAGTGGGGATGGGAAATTTGATAACATTAAGAATGAAATGAGAAGATTAAATATTAACCTGTTAGGTGTACGTGAGACCAGATGGACAGGAATGGGCATTATGACATCTGAGGAATATAGAATAATCTATTCTGATGGAGAGAAACAACAGCGAGGAGTAGCAATTATAATGGATACAGAGAGAGAAAAATCGATCAAAGGATATTGGACTGTATCAGACAGAGTGTTACTGGTGAAGTTGAGTGGAAGACCTTTTGATGTCAACGTCATACAAGTTTATGCACCAACAGCAGACAGTAGTGATGACAGCATCGATGAATTTTATAGTGATTTAGAGAAAGCCTTCAAGAAATGCAAGAATTCTGAAGTAACTATCATAATGGGTGACTTGAATGCCAAAGTTGGAAATCAACAGGACGGATGCATAGTGGGCAAGTATGGACTAGGGCAGGGGTCACCAAACTTTTTTCACGGCGGGCCGGATAACTGACAAAATGACGAGCGCGGGCCGGATAACTGACAAAATGACGAGCGCGGGCCGGATACTCATTCTGTACAATACTTGCGCCGGTCTCCGTGGCGAAGATCTTACGGACGCGGTTCGTAATCCTGTATACCCACGTTCGAAATACAGCTGCGAGCGATTTGGCAGCAGACAACGTTGCGCTGGTTTTTACGCTATGTTATGGGTGCCGGTCGTTCGAAAAGCAATGGTAAACTACTGAACGTAAACTTGCCAAGACATCAACAACAGCAAACAATGCTGGTGTTGACTGTAAACGTCCTGTAAAGGATATACAACTAACTTTAACAATAATTTCAAGCTAGAACGAAAGCTCTGAGAAAAAAGACGAAAAACTAAGTTAATCATGGAAAGGGCGTGCAATGCACATAAACAAACAAACAAACAAACAAACAAAGACAACCAACATATTTATATTTATTTACTAAACAAAGTTATCAAAGAAGGCGACATTAGCAAAAAGATAGCTACATCAGACATATTGTGCACATATCCGAATCTCACAAACTAAGCAGCAAAAGAGGATAGTGAGTTTTGTGAAACTGACGTGTGGCTTTCAAAATACCATCAATGTTTGGTTTGGAATTGCTGCATCCAATCAAGAGAATTGCTTTCAAATGTTCATCAGTCAATCTCATTCGATGTGGTGACTTCACAGACTTCCTTTTTGAAAATGTTAGCTCACAGACATATGTTGTTCCAAACAATGATGTCATACCAGCGGCAAATTTCTTAAGTTTCGGAAACTCAACATCAGGTAAGCAGCGGTACTTCCTTCTCAATGAGCTCCAACTGTAATTCAACTGGCACACCATTAAGGTTACAATCAAACGGATTCTGGAACAGAAGGATGTCACTCTCAAATCTGTCAAGATCTGAAAATCTCTCCAAACTCTTTGAAACAGTGAAAATGAGAAAGGTTTTCTCCTTCCAGTTGTGCTTCCAACAATGACAGCTTTCTTCGAAATCCTTTGATGGTTCTGTAGAGATCACAGACGAGGTAATACTTTCCCGGAAGTTTCAAGTTCAGTTCATTCATATCGACCAAAATTGACATCTTTGACAGCCAGGTAGGATCTGACAACTGTGAATCAGCTTTATCTATTTCAGTGAGGAAAACATCTATTACGTTTCGGAGCTTGTAAAAACGAAGCAGGACTTTACCGCAGCTGAGCCACCTGACTGATATGTGATAAGGCAAGTCACAGAATTCAGAATCAATTTCTTCAAGAAAAGCCTAGAACTGACGGTGAATGAGTGCATGTTCCCGAATGAAGTTCACAGCAGAAACTACTGGTTTCAGTACACAAGAAATATCTAAATCTTTCCCACAGAGTACTTGCTGATGTACGATGCAGTGTATGAACAGAGCGCCCGGAATTTGCAAATCTTCCAAATGAGTCCTGATCTGCCCCAACAGACCCTTCCTCACTCCAGTCATGTTTTTTCCCCTCATCAACTGTAAAACCTCGAAGCTGATTCCACCGAAGGTTATAGTCTTGGAAAATTGTTTGCACTTCCACGAAAATGACTTTCCCAGTTGTTGTTCCATGCATGCTGCAAACGGACGCCAACTCTTCCGTTATCTGAAAGTCCAAATTGACACCACAAATGAACACGAGAAGTTGTGACGTACTCGAGAGATCAATAGACTCATCCAGCGCCAGAGAATACTACACAAGTTCCTAGCTTTCTCGCGTATCTGTAGCACTATGTTCTCTCCAAGTTCTTCTGTTCTCCGCACAACTGAACTTGCCGAAAGGCTGATAGTTCCAAACAAATCGGCTTTCTCAGGACACAAGTCATTTGCTGCTTCGATCACACACACTCTTTAATGACGTTGCCATCAGTAAACGGTTTTCCTCGTTCTGCCATCTTATACACTGTTTTGTAACTTGAACGAGTGACAGATTCATTTTCAGCAAATTTTCTCGTGAAGAGATTTCTTTGCGTTTCAAAACCACGTTTAATGGTCTCATATTTCCCAGAGCGTAATTTTCCAGAAAACTTTTAATATGTTGATGGATGTTTTGTTTCGTAGTGACGCTGAAGATTGTACTCTTTCAAAACGGCAACACTTTCGCTGCATATATTACGCAGCTGGTTTTCTGGTCCTTTGTTTCCACAAAGAAGTACTTTACTCCTCACTCGGCGTCCACTTTTCTTTTCCTACTAGCCATAATTAAGGGTGAAGTACACGGGATCTGAAAATGAAAAAGACATTACATTAGAAACATAATTAAAATCCTATTGAAACACAAGAAAAGCAGAGGACTAGGGGTCACTGGTGAAGCTACAGCTCATCAAAGGTACATATACAGTTTATAGGTACCTTTGTGTAACCGCACAGAGATGATAGAGATAATAGCACAACGCCGACTGTTCATGGGCCGTAGAAGAAGAGAGGAATAAGAAGACAAAGAGAATCTCATTCTATCTCTACGGCTAACAAGAAAAAACAACGATTTAGAGATATCAGAAGAAATTCAGGTCAGTGTACAGGGAATCAGAAGAATGTAATTATAAAGATACAACAACATCTGATTAATAATGCCAATGCCCTAATAAATAAAATTCATGATTACATGCAATGACAAAATAGGCATCCCCATGAATAAACATACACATGATCATCCTTCACAGTAACATTGATATTCCATCACAGCTTGGGCAGTCATCCAACACAGTACCAGTGATCTTCCATCACAGCATGGATAATCATCCAACACTGTAACTGTAGTCTGATAACAAACACCAGCAATTATCAGACAACAAGATGGAACAAAGGTCATTCATTCAGTAGCATGTCCTTTGCAGAATCCTCGCTCCCATAACAACCTTCCGGAAAACCTCTCGATCATAAGCAAGATTTCCCGCTTCAGATACATCCATCTGGAGATCATCCGCCACATCCTGCACCCATCTTCTCTTTGGCCTTCCTCTTCCTCTCTTCCCAGGCATATATCCCTCCATTATTGTTCTCAGGCACAGACATAGCTATTATATTCCTATATTCCTATTTAAACTATGAAGGTTCGTTCAAAACTCACCCCACAGCAGATAATCGTCAATCCACAATCAAGATCCTCTTGGATCTTTTGGATCTTCACAGGGCCTGTCTACCCTCTCAACTGCGGTCTGGAAAAACAGTGGCTACGCTCGGCCGTGCCTGGGGCATGTTCGCCCATCTACTTGGTAGTGGCTCAGGGGTTTAAGTTCAAACCCTCTGCTGAAAATTAGACATCAGCATCTCTTCGGCCTAAGTTGTTCCCAAGGCCAAAGAGGCGGGAACATGGCTTCACTGGGCTTTTATAGGCACGCCAACACAACATCCCAGCATCCTATACATTTTTACCAGGGTATCAAGGGATATGCTACTCCATACTCTTGTAGAGTCGCGGCAGGCGGCTTCATTTGGTAATAGAATATATCTCATAATAAGGTTCGCAAAATTTATAAATAGGGCCACCTAAATAAACAACCTAGTGTAGCCAGGAGGTCTCCGCACGTGTGAAGATCTCCTATTATTCTAAACATAATATTTACATTTAAATTGTATCACAACGTCTCGTGTTTCATAGTTATATCAAGCAAGTTCGAGTACCGACGGCGGGCCGGATGAAATGACGTCGCGGGCCGGATCCGGCCCGCGGGCCGTAGTTTGGTGACCCCTGGTCTAGGTGATAGGAATGAGAGAGATGACGATTAATAGGCGAAGTGAGTAGGACAAAACCTGGTCTGGCACAATCAAGGCCTGCATGCACTTATTTTCGCACTGGCGAAAGGCCGTGCAAGCTTATGGGGCTTATGTTGACAAATATTACAAATAGTTCCCCCCCCCCCACTCTTCCTCCCTCCTCTCTCTCTCTCTCTCTCTCTCTCTCTCTCTCTCTCTCTCTCTCTCTCTCTCTCTCTCTCTCTCTCTCTCTCTCTCTCTCTCTCTGCTAAATGCTGGTGCAATTACGTTTGCTTAGAGAATATTTCAAATATCATAATAACATGATAGTAATGCCTTGATTGATCACTACACTTATGTTCAAGCATTCTGCGGAATTTTTTTTTTTTTCGCATATCCTATTTACATCGCTGTCAACAACAGCATTTTACCGCTGTTGTTGATGTCTTTGCAAGATTACGCACAGTATTTTGCATTGCTTACTGAGCGACAATCTCAGATACCCCTGTAAGTAACCAACGCGACCCGATTCCCTACCGAATCTCGCGCAGCTGTTTCCCCACACGTGGATATACGGGATTACGGAGAAAATCGTTAACACCTTCGCCAGGGAGACGGCTCCGCGGAATTGCTAGATATCTAAAAGAAAAGCACCCCGACAAACAAAATTGATGGTCCTTCATTATTATTCTGATGATCATATTGTTCATGTCTTGTATCATCATAAAGGTCTTTCACATAATCTGACCACGCATGTAAAATCTGATCTTTTTCTATTATGATTTTGCCATCTTTGGTTTTTAGGCAACCTGTTGATGTGTCTGTTCTTTTGTTAGTGATGTCATTAATTCTTGTGTGCATTAATTTGGTATTCTGGGTGTTGTGTTGGTTTTCAATTTCCTTGCAATTTTCCTCAAGCCATGTTTCTTTTGCCTCTTTGCATAGCAGTAGCTTCCTAATTTTCCTGTGAATCTCTTCGTATATTTCCTTGTTATTTTTGTTATTTCTTCTTATTTCCATGAGTTTTAAGGTGTCTTCCATCATCCATTTCTTGCGCCCTATTATCTTTATTTTTGGGATTATTATTGTTGTTAGTGCAGCTTCTTGACTGATTTCTTTTATATTTTCAATTGGTCACTGACGTCTTGAAATAATATTGCATTGCCATATCGGACAATGCATCGAATCTGTTCTTTACCTCTACGTTGAATTTACTTTTATCTCCTCACTCTTCAGTGCCTGTAGATCAAATTTTGCGTTTCTATTTGTATATTTGACTTTCTTTAAGTTTATATGTCAATTGCCTAAGATTAATCTATGGTTGAAGTAGCAGTCTGTGCTTGGTAGGGGGACATAAACATCTAATATTGTTACAAGGGAGGTTACTAGAACTTGAGAAAGAAAATAGTATACCTAGCTACAATACCTCTAACTAACATCAAAATCTTTTATTTTTATTTGAGAAATAAGGGAGTCAATACTACAGTCATATTTTGCAATCGTGAGAAGAAAGCTATTAAATTATTTATACAACATTTGTTTAATCTTTTTTTACTTACATTTTATAATCAACTTTTTCAATTCTACATTTATGTTTAATTGTTAAAACTGTACTTTTAATGATAGGATGTTAATTAAGGCGAAGATATTTCCCCGATGTGGGGAAACAACATTTTTTTACTGGCCTCTTAAGGCCACCCACAATTTAAAGCAAATTTACTTACATTAACGGCGAAAGACCTTGGAAGTCTATGGGGTTTATGTTGATAAATACGTTTAGAGGAAATGTCATTTATGTTTGTAAATTTCATTCAATTTGAACAAATAGTTCTCTCTCTCTCTCTCTCTCTCTCTCTCTCTCTCTCTCTCTCTCTCTCTCTCTCTCTCTCTCTCTCTCTCTCTCTCTCTCTCTCTCTCTCTCTCTCTCTCCCAAATGCTGGTGCAATTACGTTTGCTTAGAGAATATTTAAAATATCATAATAACATGATAGTAATGCCTTGATGGGTGCCTCCTTCCCTCCGCTAGCCTATGGGACACCCTTGGGCAAGGTGGAGTACCCGTTTAGCCTCCCGATCAGGGTTACGTGAAGCCATGGGTGCAGGTGGTGGATGAAGTTGAAGAGCAGCCGACAGATAGTTGTAGGTTATGGTCTCCACAGCTTCACGACGGAAGGCAGATGATCTCTTTTTTGGGAGACATTGGCTACGGTCATCGACCAGTATGGTCACTGCTAGGAAGGAAAGCAATGGCAAACTACCTTCTTTACAGATGCCAAGAATATCATGTACTGAAGTCTTATCGATAATCAGAGAAACGGCGTAAATGGGTGCTCCATAGGAGCAGCCTCGCCCGGTAGGGGTAGTCATGTGCACCAGGTGACTCCAGACCGTCATCAGGAGACTGAGTGCAAAAGAATATCAACATTGAAAGTAGGAACTTGGAATGTAAGAACTATGAGTGGGGATGGGAAATTTGATAACATTAAGAATGAAATGAGAAGATTAAATATTAACCTGTTAGGTGTACGTGAGACCAGATGGACAGGAATGGGCATTATGACATCTGAGGAATATAGAATAATCTATTCTGATGGAGAGAAACAACAGCGAGGAGTAGCAATTATAATGGATACAGAGAGAGAAAAATCGATCAAAGGATATTGGACTGTATCAGACAGAGTGTTACTGGTGAAGTTGAGTGGAAGACCTTTTGATGTCAACGTCATACAAGTTTATGCACCAACAGCAGACAGTAGTGATGACAGCATCGATGAATTTTATAGTGATTTAGAGAAAGCCTTCAAGAAATGCAAGAATTCTGAAGTAACTATCATAATGGGTGACTTGAATGCCAAAGTTGGAAATCAACAGGACGGATGCATAGTGGGCAAGTATGGACTAGGGCAGGGGTCACCAAACTTTTTTCACGGCGGGCCGGATAACTGACAAAATGACGAGCGCGGGCCGGATAACTGACAAAATGACGAGCGCGGGCCGGATACTCATTCTGTACAATACTTGCGCCGGTCTCCGTGGCGAAGATCTTACGGACGCGGTTCGTAATCCCGTATACCCACGTTCGAAATACAGCTGCGAGCGATTTGGCAGCAGACAACGTTGCGCTGGTTTTTACGCTATGTTATGGGTGCCGGTCGTTCGAAAAGCAATGGTAAACTACTGAACGTAAACTTGCCAAGACATCAACAACAGCAAACAATGCTGGTGTTGACTGTAAACGTCCTGTAAAGGATATACAACTAACTTTAACAATAATTTCAAGCTAGAACGAAAGCTCTGGGAAAAAAGACGAAAAACTAAGTTAATCATGGAAAGGGCGTGCAATGCACATAAACAAACAAACAAACAAACAAACTAAGACAACCAACATATTTATATTTATTTACTAAACAAAGTTATCAAAGAAGGCGACGTTAGCAAAAAGATAGTTACATCAGACATATTGTGCACATATCCGAATCTCACAAACTAAGCAGCAAAAAAGGATAGTGAGTTTTGTGAAACTGACGTGAGGCTTTCAAAATACCATCAATGTTTGGTTTGGAATTGCTGCATCCAATCAAGAGAATTGCTTTCAAATGTTCATCAGTCAATCTCATTCGATGTGGTGACTTCACAGACTTCCTTTTTGAAAATGTTAGCTCACAGACATATGTTGTTCCAAACAATGATGTCATACCAGCGGCAAATTTCTTAAGTTTCGGAAACTCAACATCAGGTAAGCAGCGGTACTTCCTTCTCAATGAGCTCCAACTGTAATTCAACTGGCACACCATTAAGGTTACAATCAAACGGATTCTGGAACAGAAGGATGTCACTCTCAAATCTGTCAAGATCTGAAAATCTCTCCAAACTCTTTGAAACAGTGAAAATGAGAAAGGTTTTCTCCTTCCAGTTGTGCTTCCAACAATGACAGCTTTCTTCGAAATCCTTTGATGGTTCTGTAGAGATCACAGACGAGGTAATCCTTTCCCTGAAGTTTCAAGTTCAGTTCATTCATATCGACCAAAATTGACAACTTTGACAGCCAGGTAGGATCTGACAGCTGTGAATCAGCTTTATCTTTTCAGTGAGGAAAACATCTATTACGTTTCGGAGCTTGTAAAAACGAAGCAGGACTTTACCGCAGCTGAGCCACCTGACTGATATGTGATAAGGCAAGTCACAGAATTCAGAATCAATTTCTTCAAGAAAAGACTAGAACTGACGGTGAATGAGTGCATGTTCCCGAATGAAGTTCACAGCAGAAACTACTGGTTTCAGTACACAAGAAATATCTAAATCTTTCCCACAGAGTACTTGCTGATGTACGATGCAGTGTATGAACAGAGCGCCCGGAATTTGCAAATCTTCCAAATGAGTCCTGATCTGCCCCAACAGACCCTTCCTCACTCCAGTCATGTTTTTTTCCCTCATCAACTGTAACACCTCGAAGCTGATTCCACCGAAGGTTATAGTCTTGGAAAATTGTTTGCACTTCCACGAAAATGACTTTCCCAGTTGTTGTTCCATGCATGCTGCAAACGGACGCCAACTCTTCCGTTATCTGAAAGTCCAAATTGACACCACAAATGAACACGAGAAGTTGTGACGTACTCGAGAGATCAATAGACTCATCCAGCGCCAGAGAATACTACAAGTTCCTAGCTTTCTCGAGTATCTGTAGCACTATGTTCTCTCCAAGTTCTTCTGTTCTCCGCACAACTGAACTTGCCGAAAGGCTGACAGTTCCAAACAAATCGGTTTTCTTAGGACACAAGTCATTTGCTGCTTCGATCACACACACTCTTTAATGACGTTGCCATCAGTAAACGGTTTTCCTCGTTCTGCCATCTTATGCACTGTTTTGTAACTTGTACGAGTGACAGATTCATTTTCAGCAAATTTTCTCGTGAAGAGATTTCTTTGCGTTTCAAAACCACGTTTAATGGTCTCATATTTCCCAGAGCGTAATTTTCCAGAAAACTTTTTATATGTTGATGGATGTTTTGTTTCGTAGTGATGCCGAAGATTGTACTCTTTCAAAACAGCAACACTTTCTCTGCATATTACGCAGCTGGTTTTCTGGTCCTTTGTTTCCACAAAGAAGTACTTTACTCCTCACTCGGCGTCCACTTTTCTTTTCCTACTAGCCATAATTAAGGGTGAAGTACACGGGATCTGAAAATGAAAAAGACATTACATTAGAAACAGAATTAAAATCCTATTGAAACACAAGAAAAGCAGAGGACTAGGGGTCACTGGTGAAGCTACAGCTCATCAAAGGTACATATACAGTTTATAGGTACCTTTGTGTAACCGCACAGAGATGATAGAGATAATAGCACAACGCCGACTGTTCATGGGCCGTAGAAGAAGAGAGGAATAAGAAGACAAAGAGAATCTCATTCTATCTCTACGGCTAACAAGAAAAAAACAACGATTTAGAGATATCAGAAGAAATTCAGGTCAGTGTACAGGGAATCAGAATAATGTAATTATAAAGATACAACAACATCTGATTAATAATGCCAATGCCCTAATATATAAAATTCATGATTAGATGCAATGACAAAATAGGCATCCCCATGAATAAACATACACATGATCATCCTTCACAGTACCATTGATATTCCATCACAGCTTGGGCAGTCATCCAACACAGTACCAGTGATCTTCCATCACAGCATGGATAATCATCCAACACTGTAACTGTAGTCTGATAACAAACACCAGCAATTATCAGACAACAAGATGGAACAAAGGTCATTCATTCAGTAGCATGTCCTTTGCAGAACCTCGCTCCCATAACAACCTTCCGGAAAACCTCTCGATCATAAGCAAGATTTCCCGCTTCAGATACATCCATCTGGAGATCATCCAGCCACATCCCTGCACCCATCTTCTCTTTGGCCTTCCTCTTCCTCTCTTCCCAGGCATATATCCCTCCATTATTGTTCTCAGGCACAGACATAGCTATTATATTCCTATATTCCTATTTAAACTATGAAGGTTCGTTCAAAACTCACCCCACAGCAGATAATCGTCAATCCACAAACAAGATCCTCTTGGATCTTTTGGATCTTCACAGGGCCTGTCTACCCTCTCAACTGCGGTCTGGAAAAACAGTGGCTACGCTCGGCCGTGCCTGGGGCATGTTCGCCCATCTACTTGGTAGTGGCTCAGGGGTTTAAGTTCAAACCCTCTGCTGAAAATTAGACATCAGCATCTCTTCGGCCTAAGTTGTTCCCAAGGCCAAAGAGGCGGGAACATGGCTTCACTGGGCTGTTATAGGCACGCCAACACAACATCCCAGCATCCTATACATTTTTTACCAGGGTATCAAGGGATATGCTACTCCATACTCTTGTAGAGTCGCGGCAGGCGGATTCATTTGGTAATAGAATATATCTCATAATAAGGTTCGCAAAATTTATAAATAGGGCCACCTAAATAAACAACCTAGTGTAGCCAGGAGGTCTCCGCACGTGTGAAGATCTCCTATTATTCTAAACATAATATTTACATTTAAATTATATCACAACGTCTCATGTTTCATAGTTATATCAAGCAAGCTCGAGTACCGACGGCGTGCCGGATGAAATGACGTCACGGGCGGATCCGGCCCGCGGGCCGTAGTTTGGTGACCCCTGGTCTAGGTGATAGGAATGAGAGAGATGACGATTAATAGGCGAAGTGAGTAGTACAAAACCTGGTCTGGCACAATCAAGGACTGCATGCACTTATTTTCGCACTGGCGAAAAGCCGAGCATGTTTATGGGGATTATGTTGACAAATATTACAAATAGTCCCCCCCCCCACTCTTCCTCCCTCCTCTCTCTCTCTCTCTCTCTCTCTCTCTCTCTCTCTCTCTCTCTCTCTCTCTCTCTCTCTCTCTCTCTCTTTCTCTTTGCTAATTGCTGGTGCAATTACGTTTGCTTAGAGAATATTTCAAATATCATAATAACATGATAGTAATGCCTTGATTGATCACTACACTTATTGTTCCAGCATTCTGCGGAATTTAGTTTTTTTTTTCGCATATCCTATTTACATCGCTGTCAACAACAGCATTTTACCGCTGTTGTTGATGTCTTTGCAAGATTACGCACAGTATTTTGCATTGCTTACTGAGCGACAATCTCAGATACCCCTGTAAGTAACCAACGCGACCCGATTCCCTACCGAATCTCGCGCAGCTGTTTCCCCACACGTGGATATACGGGATTACGGAGAAAATCGTTAACACCTTCGCCAGGGAGACGGCTCCGCGGAATTGCTAGATATCTAAAAGAAAAACACCCCGACAAACAAAATTGATGGTCCTTCATTATTATTCTGATGATCATATTGTTCTTGTCTTGTATCATCATAAAGGACTTTCACATAATCTGACCACGCATGTAAAATCTGATCTTTTTCTATTATGATTTTGCCATCTTTGGTTTTTAGGCAACCTGTTTATGTGTGTGTTCTTTTGTTAGTGATGTCATTAATTCTTGTGTGCATTAATTTGGTATTCTGGGTGTTGTGTTGGTTTTCAATTTCCTTGCAATTTTCCTCAAGCCATGTTTCTTTTGCCTCTTTGCATAGCAGTAGCTTCCTAATTTTCCTGTGAATCTCTTCGTATATTTCCTTGTTATTTTTGTTATTTCTTCTTATTTCCATGAGTTTTAAGATGTCTTCCATCATCCATTTCTTGCGCCCTATTATCTTTATTTTTGGGATTATTATTGTTGTTAGTGCAGCTTCTTGACTGATTTCTTTTATATTTTCAATTGGTCACTGACGTCTTGAAATAATATTGCATTGCCATATCGGACAATGCATCGAATCTGTTCTTTACCTCTACGTTGAATTTATCTTTTATCTCCTCACTCTTCAGTGCCTGTAGATCAAATTTTGCGTTTCTATTTGTATATTTGACTTTCTTTAAGTTTATATGTAAATTGCCTAAGATTAATCTATGGTTGCAGTAGCAGTCTGCGCTTGGTAGGGGGACATAAACATCTAATATTGTTACAAGGGAGGTTACTAGAACTTGAAAAAGAAAATGGTATACCTAGCTACAATATCTCTAACTAACATCAAATCTTCTATTTTTATTTGACAAATAAAGGAATTAATACCTCAGTCAAGTTTTGCAATCGTGAGAACAAAGCTATTAAAGTGTTTAAACAACGTTTGTTTAATCATTTTTTACTTACATTTTATAATCAACTTTTTCAATTCCACGTTTGTGTTTAATTCTTAAAACTGTACTTTTAATGATAAGTTTGCTGGTTGGATGTTTAAATTACCCCGATGTGGGGAAACAACATTTTTTACTGGCCTCTTAAGGCCACCCACAATTTAAAGAAAATTACTTACATTAACGGCGAAAGACCTTGGAAGTCTATGGGGTTTATGTTGATAAATATGTTTAGAGGAAATGTCATTTATGTTTGTAAATTTCATTCAATTTGAACAAATAGTTCTCTCTCTCTCTCTCTCTCTCTCTCTCTCTCTCTCTCTCTCTCTCTCTCTCTCTCTCTCTCTCTCTCTCTCTCTCTCTCTCTCTCTCTCTCCCAAATGCTGGTGCAATTACGTTTGCTTAGAGAATATTTAAAATATCATAATAACATGATAGTAATGCCTTGATGGGTGCCTCCTTCCCTCCGCTAGCCTATGGGACACCCTTGGGCAAGGTGGAGTACCCGTTTAGCCTCCCGATCAGGGTTACGTGAAGCCATGGGTGCAGGTGGTGGATGAAGTTGAAGAGCAGCCGACAGATAGTTGTAGGTTATGGTCTCCACAGCTTCACGACGGAAGGCAGATGATCTCTTTTTTGGGAGACATTGGCTACGGTCATCGACCAGTATGGTCACTGCTAGGAAGGAAAGCAATGGCAAACTACCTTCTTTACAGATGCCAAGAATATCATGTACTGAAGTCTTATCGATAATCAGAGAAACGGCGTAAATGGGTGCTCCATAGGAGCAGCCTCGCCCGGTAGGGATAGTCATGTGCACCAGGTGACTCCAGGCCGTCATCAGGAGACTGAGTGCAAAAGAATATCAACATTGAAAGTAGAAACTTGGAATGTAAGAACTGTCGTGTATCCGTTTAACATGTCGTCCCTGGGGTGAGAGGAATCAACACCCACATTTTATTTTAACCCCATATCAGTATCCTGGAGAAACCACCAGAATCCGTCTACAAAACTCAGTCAGTCTATGGACACCTCTTTCTCTCTCTCTATGACTGCTGTATCATGCCCCCTCTCATTCTTCCCCAATGCAACATACTAAACAACTCTAGCTTCTAAAAATTAATAACAATTAATTTATTAAAAGAAAAGTGTAATGTATGTGAGAAGCGTATGTGAAGAATGTGGGACGTGTTCTATAATGTATGTAGAATCGGACCCTCAGATCAATAGCCCAGTCAGTTCATCCTTGCAAGGACACACCACAGCACGGTCGGTCAGCACAAGACAACCTCACCCGGTGATGTATCTCTCCTGCCAAACACTGACTTTCTTCTGTAGCTACCTGGTAATCCCTGTATATGATCATCCAAAATAGATACAGTCTTTAATTTACCACTGATCATGGACCGTTTGCACACTGCACATTATGAGTTCCTATAGTTCCTAAAATGTAAACATCTCTGTACTGTGAAAACTAAGTATCACTGTTATTGTTAATATACTTGATCCTATCTAGTGTCTATATTGTCTCATGTACAATGTCCCTTGTAATATTTCACTGGAATCTACCACATCATGTGAATGTTACATTTAAAGTTCTCGTGTAGTTACTGTTGTTCGTATGATGTGTGGTGTATCAACAAACAACACCCATCCTAGGTGAATCTTAACACACTGGAATCGTTAAATGGTTTCGCTCATCTGAGCCCTGTTCCGGTGGACCCTCCCGATCATAGGCCCAGCCCAACCATTATTGAACAACCTTTCTTCTTGGACGTTATTCATTTTTCCGTAAGAAAACATTTACTGTTCAACTGGTGTTCTTCCCAATCGGAGTAAACTTCTTAAAAACTCGTGTAGAGCTTCCTCGTAACTGGCAGGGAACCTGTTAGAGAAATAATACATCTGGTGAGAGCACCAGTCACTGATCCTACTAGCTGAGCGTAAGGCCTACTGCCCCGCATCAGATACTCATCAGCGAACTAAACTTTGTCATAGAGCAGAGGAGCTTATCACCTTGGTCCGAATCAGGCTATGGACAAGGAAAGACCAATAGACAGAGTTGCAGAACCCCAGTGGGCACCCCACCCAATGATCCCACCATTGGACACTTTCCCCATCTCCCAACCCATCCTTAATCTCTCCAAATATCACCCCACTACACTATCCTCACTAGCAGAGCTAATTCTCACTTCCCTACTCTATTCTCAACTAACAGAGCAAATCATCACTTAACTACTCTATTCTCAACTAACAGAGCTAATCATCACTTTACTACTGTCAGATTCTCACCCGGAGTTGCAACGCGTTGTCTGTACCAACGCCAGGCAATGCAACCGAGCTCAACGCTGAGCTATGTTAACCACTACAGTTATAACGCGGCGTCTTCGACAGCGCCAGAGAAGCCCAGCCGGGCTAAACACTGAGCGACGCCTAAGCAGTCGTGGGTCAGCGGGAACACAGCGTGAACATTGTGGGTCACGCAAGGTGACTCGACCCCCAACTAACGTGTATGCTGAACGGCTGGTCAGACAGCGCTTGGGAGCCGTACTGGACGGACGCTATTGAATGAGGCCTGAGTGTTTGAGCAAGCATTGATTAGCTAGCCTGTATGACTGTTGGAGACTGAACGCCTGGTGTGTTTGACTTGTAAGTGGATTGCATTGATGTATTCTTTGATTGATTGTATTTATGATATAATGATATTGTGAATTATGATTGCGCGATGCCTGTATTGTTTCTGATGAGTGCATTGCGCGAATAAAGAGTGCGAATTATATCATCGGGTATTCACGTCGAGTTATTTAATAGTAATATTTAGTATCTCACTTCTCAGTAAACGAGCTACATATCTTGCCTTACGCAAGACCCTGACAAGTGCGAACGTGGGGGCTCGTCCGGGTTTTTGAACAAATGCGAACGTGTAAAATATAAGATAGAGCAGAAGTGCGAATGTGTTAACAGCGTCTAGGTGATAAAATAACTATAAATTAACAGATAAGTACGATCTTTCGTGTTGATTTATAAATCATAAGTGCGAAGACTGAGTTATAAGTCCAAACGTGGCGTCTTCGTACTTAGTGAATTTCAACCGATCTAGTGAATGTCTTCCATCATCCATTTCTTGCGCCCTATTATCTTTATTTTTGGGATTATTATTGTTGTTAGTGCAGCTTCTTGACTGATTTCTTTTATATTTTCAATTGGTCACTGACGTCTTGAAATAATATTGCATTGCCATATCGGACAATGCATCGAATCTGTTCTTTACCTCTACGTTGAATTTACTTTATCTCCTCACTCTTCAGTGCCTGTAGATCAAATTTTGCGTTTCTATTTGTATATTTGACTGTCTTTAAGTTTATATGTAAATTGCCTAAGATTAATCTATGGTTGCAGTAGCAGTCTGCGCTTGGTAGGGGGACATAAACATCTAATATTGTTACAAGGGAGGTTACTAGAACTTGAAAAAGAAAATAGTATACCTAGCTACAATACCTCTAACTAACAATAAAATCTTCAATTTTTATTTGAGAAATAACGCAATTAATACCCAGTCATATTTTGCAATCGTGAGAAGAAAGCTATTAAAGTCTTTATACAACATTTGTTTAATCTTTTTCTACTTACATTTTATAATCAACTTTTTCAATTCTACATTTATGTTTAATTCTTAAAACTGTACTTTTAATGATAGGACTCATTACATATGCCGTAAATATTCCCCGATGTGGGGAAACAACATTTTTTTACTGGCCTCTTAAGGCCACCCACAATTTAAAGAAAATTTACTTACATTAACGGCGAAAGACCTTGGAAGTCTATGGGGTTTATGTTGATAAATACGTTTAGAGGAAATGTCATTTATGTTTGTAAATTTCATTCAATTTGAACAAATAGTTCTCTCTCTCTCTCTCTCTCTCTCTCTCTCTCTCTCTCTCTCTCTCTCTCTCTCTCTCTCTCTCTCTCTCTCTCTCTCTCTCTCTCTCTCTCTCTCTCTCCTCTCCTCCCCCAAATGCTGGTGCAATTACGTTTGCTTAGAGAATATTTAAAATATCATAATAACATGATAGTAATGCCTTGATGGGTGCCTCCTTCCCTCCGCTAGCCTATGGGACACCCTTGGGCAAGGTGGAGTACCCGTTTAGCCTCCCGATCAGGGTTACGTGAAGCCATGGGTGCAGGTGGTGGATGAAGTTGAAGAGCAGCCGACAGATAGTTGTAGGTTATGGTCTCCACAGCTTCACGACGGAAGGCAGATGATCTCTTTTTTGGGAGACATTGGCTACGGTCATCGACCAGTATGGTCACTGCTAGGAAGGAAAGCAATGGCAAACTACCTTCTTTACAGATGCCAAGAATATCATGTACTGAAGTCTTATCGATAATCAGAGAAACGGCGTAAATGGGTGCTCCATAGGAGCAGCCTCGCCCGGTAGGGTAGTCATGTGCACCAGGTGACTCCAGACCGTCATCAGGAGACTGAGTGCAAAAGAATATCAACATTGAAAGTAGGAACTTGGAATGTAAGAACTATGAGTGGGGATGGGAAATTTGATAACATTAAGAATGAAATGAGAAGATTAAATATTAACCTGTTAGGTTACGTGAGACCAGATGGACAGGAATGGGCATTATGACATCTGAGGAATATAGAATAATCTATTCTGATGGAGAGAAACAACAGCGAGGAGTAGCAATTATAATGGATACAGAGAGAGAAACATCGATCAAAGAATATTGGACTGTATCAGACAGAGTGTTACTGGTGAAGTTGAGTGGAAGACCTTTTGATGTCAACGTCATACAAGTTTATGCACCAACAGCAGACAGTAGTGATGACAGCATCGATGAATTTTATAGTGATTTAGAGAAAGCCTTCAAGAAATGCAAGAATTCTGAAGTAAATATCATAATGGGTGACTTGAATGCCAAAGATGGAAATCAACAGGACGGATGCATTGTGGGCAAGTATGGACTAGGGCAGGGGTCACCAAACATTTTTCACGGCGGGCCGGATAACTGACAAAATGACGAGCGCGGGCCGGATAACTGACAAAATGACGGAGCGCGGCCGGATACTCATTCTGTACAATACTTGCGCCGTCTCCGTGGCGAAGATCTTACGGACGCGGTTCGTAATCCCGTATACCCACGTTCGAAATACAGCTGCGAGCGATTTGGCAGCAGACAACGTTGCGCTGGTTTTTACGCTATGTTATGGGTGCCGGTCGTTCGAAAAGCAATGGTAAACTACTGAACGTAAACTTGCCAAGACATCAACAACAGTAAACATTGCTGGTGTTGACTGTAAATGTCCTGTAAAGGATATACAACTAACTTCAACAATAATTTCCAGCTAGAACGAAAGCTCTGGGAAAAAAGACGAAACACTAAGTTAATCATGGAAAGGGCGTGCAATGCACACAACAAACAAACAAACAAACAAACAAAGACAACCAACATATTTATATTTATTTACTAAACAAAGTTATCAAAGAAGGCGACGTTAGCAAAAAGATAGTTACATCAGACATATTGTGCACATATCCGAATCTCAAAAACTAAGCAGCAAAAGAGGATAGTGAGTTTTGTGAAACTGACGTGTGGCTTTCAAAATACCATCAATGTTTGGTTTGGAATTGCTGCATCCAATCAAGAGAATTGCTTTCAAATGTTCATCAGTCAATCTCATTCGATGTGGTGACTTCACAGACTTCCTTTTTGAAAATGTTAGCTCACAGACATATGTTGTTCCAAACAATGATGTCATACCAGCGGCAAATTTCTTAAGTTTCGGAAACTCAACATCAGGTAAGCAGCGGTACTTCCTTCTCAATGAGCTCCAACTGTAATTCAACTGGCACACCATTAAGGTTACAATCAAACGGATTCTGGAACAGAAGGATGTCACTCTCAAATCTGTCAAGATCTGAAAATCTCTCCAAACTCTTTGAAACAGTGAAAATGAGAAAGGTTTTCTCCTTCCAGTTGTGCTTCCAACAATGACAGCTTTCTTCGAAATCCTTTGATGGTTCTGTAGAGATCACAGACGAGGTAATCCTTTCCCTGAAGTTTCAAGTTCAGTTCATTCATATCGACCAAAATTGACAACTTTGACAGCCAGGTAGGATCTGACAGCTGTGAATCAGCTTTATCTTTTTCAGTGAGGAAAACATCTATTTCGTTTCGGAGCTTGTAAAAACGAAGCAGGACTTTACCGCAGCTGAGCCACCTGACTGATATGTGATAAGGCAAGTCACAGAATTCAGAATCAATTTCTTCAAGAAAAGCCTAGAACTGACGGTGAATGAGTGCATGTTCCCGAATGAAGTTCACAGCAGAAACTACTGGTTTCAGTACACAAGAAATATCTAAATCTTTCCCACAGAGTACTTGCTGATGTACGATGCAGTGTATGAACAGAGCGCCCGGAATTTGCAAATCTTCCAAATGAGTCCTGATCTGCCCCAACAGACCCTTCCTCACTCCAGTCATGTTTTTTTCCCTCATCAACTGTAACACCTCGAAGCTGATTCCACCGAAGGTTATAGTCTTGGAAAATTGTTTGCACTTCCACGAAAATGACTTTCCCAGTTGTTGTTCCATGCATGCTGCAAACGGACGCCAACTCTTCCGTGATCTGAAAGTCCAAATTGACACCACAAATGAACACGAGAAGTTGTAACGTACTCGAGAGATCAATAGACTCATCCAGCGCCAGAGAATACTACAAGTTCCTAGCTTTCTCGCGTATCTGTAGCACTATGTTCTCTCCAAGTTCTTCTGTTCTCCGCACAACTGAACTTGCCGAAAGGCTGATAGTTCCAAACAAATCGGCTTTCTCAGGACACAAGTCATTTGCTGCTTCAATCACACACACTCTTTAATGACGTTGCCATCAGTAAACGGTTTTCCTCGTTCTGCCATCTTATGCACTGTTTTGTAACTTGGACGAGTGACAGATTCATTTTCAGCAAATTTTCTCGTGAAGAGATTTCTTTGCGTTTCAAAACCACGTTTAATGGTCTCATATTTCCCAGAGCGTAATTTTCCAGAAAACTGTTAATATGTTGATGGATGTTTTGTTTCGTAGTGACGCTGAAGATTGTACTCTTTCAAAACGGCAACACTTTCGCTGCATATTACGCAGCTGGTTTTCTGGTCCTTTGTTTCCACAAAGAAGTACTTTACTCCTCACTCGGCGTCCACTTTTCTTTTCCTACTAGCCATAATTAAGGGTGAAGTACACGGGATCTGAAAATGAAAAAGACATTACATTAGAAACATAATTAAAATCCTATTGAAACACAAGAAAAGCAGAGGACTAGGGGTCACTGGTGAAGCTACAGCTCATCAAAGGTACATATACAGTTTATAGGTACCTTTGTGTAACCGCACAGAGATGATAGAGATAATAGCACAACGCCGACTGTTCATAGGCCGTAGAAGAAGAGAGGAATAAGAAGACAAAGAGAATCTCATTCTATCTCTACGGCTAACAAGAAAAAACAACGATTTAGAGATGTCAGAAGAAATTCAGGTCAGTGTACAGGGAATCAGAATAATGTAATTATAAAGATACAACAACATCTGATTAATAATGCCAATGCCCTAATATATAAAATTCATGATTAGATGCAATGACAAAATAGGCATCCCCATGAATAAACATACACATGATCATCCTTCACAGTACCATTGATATTCCATCACAGCTTGGGCAGTCATCCAACACAGTACCAGTGATCTTCCATCACAGCATGGATAATCATCCAACACTGTAACTGTAGTCTGATACACAACACCAGCAATTATCAGACAACAAGATGGAACAAAGGTCATTCATTCAGTAGCATGTCCTTTGCAGAACCTCGCTCCCATAACAACCTTCCGGAAAACCTCTCGATCATAAGCAAGATTTCCCGCTTCAGATACATCCATCTGGAGATCATCAGCCACATCCTGCACCCATCTTGTCTTTGGGCTTCCTCTTCCTCTCTTCCCAGGCATAATCCCTCCTTTATTGTTCTCAGGCACAGACATAGCTATTATATTCCTATATTCCTATTTAAACTATGAAGGTTCGTTCAAAACTCACCCCACAGCAGATAATCGTCAATCCACAAATCAAGATCCTCTTGGATCTTTTGGATCTTCACAGGGCCTGTCTACCCTCTCAACTGCGGTCTGGAAAAACAGTGGCTACGCTCGGCCGTGCCTGGGGCATGTTCGCCCATCTACTTGGTAGTGGCTCAGGGGTTTAAGTTCAAACCCTCTGCTGAAAATTAGACATCAGCATCTCTTCGGCCTAAGTTGTTCCCAAGGCCAAAGAGGCGGGAACATGGCTTTACTGGGCTGTTATAGGCACGCCAACACAACATCCCAGCATCCTATACATTTTTTACCAGGGTATCAAGGGATATGCTACTCCATACTCTTGTAGAGTCGCGGCAGGCGGCTTCATTTGGTAATAGAATATATCTCATAATAAGGTTCGCAAAATTTATAAATAGGGCCACCTAAATAAACAACCTAGTGTAGCCAGGAGGTCTCCGCACGTGTGAAGATCTCCTATTATTCTAAACATAATATTTACATTTAAATTATATCACAACGTCTCATGTTTCATAGTTATATCAAGCAAGCTCGAGTACCGACGGCGGGCCGGATGAAATGACGTCGCGGGCCGGATCCGGCCCGCGGGCCGTAGTTTGGTGACCCCTGGTCTAGGTGATAGGAATGAGAGAGATGACGATTAATAGGCGAAGTGAGTAGGACAAAACCTGGTCTGGCACAATCAAGGCCTGCATGCACTTATTTTCGCACTGGCGAAAGGCCGTGCAAGCTTATGGGGCTTATGTTGACAAATATTACAAATAGTCCCCCCCCCCCACTCTTCCTCCTCTCTCTCTCTCTCTCTCTCTCTCTCTCTCTCTCTCTCTCTCTCTCTCTCTCTCTCTCTCTCTCTCTCTCTCTCTCTCTCTCTCTGCTAAATGCTGGTGCAATTACGTTTGCTTAGAGAATATTTCAAATATCATAATAACATGATAGTAATGCCTTGATTGATCACTACACTTATTGTTCCAGCATTCTGCGGAATTTAGTTTTTTTTTCGCATATCCTATTTACATCGCTGTCAACAACAGCATTTTACCGCTGTTGTTGATGTCTTTGCAAGATTACGCACAGTATTTTGCATTGCTTACTGAGCGACAATCTCAGATACCCCTGTAAGTAACCAACGCGACCCGATTCCCTACCGAATCTCGCGCAGCTGTTTCCCCACACGTGGATATACGGGATTACGGAGAAAATCGTTAACACCTTCGCCAGGGAGACGGCTCCGCGGAATTGCTAGATATCTAAAAGAAAAACACCCCGACAAACAAAATTGATGGTCCTTCATTATTATTCTGATGATCATTTGTTTCTTGTCTTGTATCATCATAAAGGACTTTCACATAATCTGACCATGCATGTAAAATCTGATCTTTTTCTATTATGATTTTGCCATCTTTGGTTTTTAGGCAACCTGTTTATGTGTGTGTTCTTTTGTTAGTTCATTAATTCTTGTGTGCATTAATTTGGTATTCTGGGTGTTGTGTTGGTTTTCAATTTCCTTGCAATTTTCCTCAAGCCATGTTTCTTTTGCCTCTTTGCATAGCAGTAGCTTCCTAATTTTCCTGTGAATCTCTTCATATATTTCCTTGTTATTTTTGTTATTTCTTCTTATTTCCATGAGTTTTAAGATGTCTTCCATCATCCATTAATTGCGCAATATTATCTTTATTTTGTGAATTATTATTGTTGTTAGTGCAGCTTCTTGACTGATTTCTTTTATATTTTCAATTGGTCACTGATGTCTTGAAATAATATTGCATTGCCATATCGGACAATGCATCGAATCTGTTCTTTACCTCTACGTTGAATTTACTTTTATCTCCTCACTCTTCAGTGCCTGTAGATCAAATTTTGCGTTTCTATTTGTATATTTGACTTTCTTTAAGTTTATATGTCAATTGCCTAAGATTAATCTATGGTTGAAGTAGCAGTCTGTGCTTGGTAGGGGGACATAAACATCTAATATTGTTACGAGGGAGGTTACTAGAACTTGAGAAAGAAAATAGTATACCTAGCTACAATACCTCTAACTAACATCAAAATCTTTTATTTTTATTTGAGAAATAAGGGAGTCAATACTACAGTCATATTTTGCAATCGTGAGAAGAAAACTATTAAATTATTTATACAACATTTGTTTAATCTTTTTTTACTTACATTTTATAATCAACTTTTTCAATTCTACATTTATGTTTAATTATTAAAACTGTACTTTTAATGCTTGCTTGCTTGCTTGCTTGTGTTCGTTGGCTTGAGCTCCAACGCGAAGTCCTGTATGTCGGATGAAGACATCCTGTTGTCCAACATCAGTGTGATGTCATACAGGACCTGAGGTTTGCGTGAGTATCCGTTGTCCCATGTCTGGCTTATTGGTGTGCAGACTGGTGGTTCCTCGCCGTACAGGCAGACACTCTCCGACTTCGGAGGAATCAGCGATCCTATTGACTTCAGCCAGGACCCCGAAGGGACCTGTTGCCCAGGACGCTCGACGAGGACGCGTACTTTTAATGATAGATTGACTTACTGAGTGGAGATATTTCCCCGATGTGGGGAAACAACATTTTTTTTACTGGCCTCTTAAGGCCACCCACAATTTAAAGCAAATTTATTTACATTAACGGCGACAGATCTTGGAAGTCTATGGGGTTTATGTTGATAAATATGTTTAGAGGAAATGTCATTTATGTTTGTAAATTTCATTCAATTTGAACAAATAGTTCTCTCTCTCTCTCTCTCTCTCTCTCTCTCTCTCTCTCTCTCTCTCTCTCTCTCTCTCTCTCTCTCTCTCTCTCCCCCCATCCCCCACATGCTGGTGCAATTACGTTTGCTTAGAGAATATTTAAAATATCATAATAACATGATAGTAATGCCTTGATGGGTGCCTCCTTCCCTTCTCTAGCCTATGGGACACCCTTGGGCAAGGTGGAGTACCCGTTTAGCCTCCCGATCTGGGTAACGTGAAGCCATGGGTGCATGTGGTGGATGAAGTTGAAGAGCAGCCGACAGATAGTTGTAGGTTATGGTCTCCTCAGCTTCACGACGGAAGGCAGATGATCTCTTTTTTGGGGAGACATTGGCTACGGTCATCGACCAGTATGGTCACTGCTAGGAAGGAAAGCAATGGCAAACTACCTTCTTTACAGATGCCAAGAATATCTAGTACTGAAGTCTTATCAATAATCAGAGAAACGGCGTAAATGGGTACTCCATAGGAGCAGCCTCGCCCGGTAGGGGTAGTCATGTGCACCAGGTGACTCCAGACCGTCATCAGGAGACTGAGTGCAAAAGAATATCAACATTAAAAGTAGGAACTTGGAATGTAAGAACTGTCGTGTATCCGTTTAACATGTCGTCCCTGGGGTGAGAGGAATCAACACCCACATTTTATTTTAACCCCATATCAGTATCCTGGAGAAACCACCAGAATCCGTCTACAAAACTCAGTCAGTCTATGGACACCTCTTTCTCTCTCTCTATGACTGCTGTATCATGCCCCCTCTCATTCTTCCCCAATGCAACATACTAAACAACTCTAGCTTCTAAAAATTAATAACAATTAATTTATTAAAAGAAAAGTGTAATGTATGTGAGAAGCGTATGTGAAGAATGTGGGACGTGTTCTATAATGTATGTAGAATCGGACCCTCAGATCAATAGCCCAGTCAGTTCATCCTTGCAAGGACACACCACAGCACGGTCGGTCAGCACAAGACAACCTCACCCGGTGATGTATCTCTCCTGCCAAACACTGACTTTCTTCTGTAGCTACCTGGTACTCCCTGTATATGATCATCCGAAATAGATACAGTCTTTAATTTACCACTGATCATGGACCGTTTGCACACTGCACATTATGAGTTCCTATAGTTCCTAAAATGTACACATCTCTGTACTGTGAAAACTAAGTATCACTGTTATTGTTAATATACTTGATCCTATCTAGTGTCTATATTGTCTCATGTACAATGTCCCTTGTAATATTTCACTGGAATCTACCACATCATGTGAATGTTACATTTAAAGTTCTCGTGTAGTTACTGTTGTTCGTATGATGTGTGGTGTATCAACAAACAACACCCATCCTAGGTGAATCTTAACACACTGGAATCGTTAAATGGTTTCGCTCATCTGAGCCCTGTTCCGGTGGACCCTCCCGATCATAGGCCCAGCCCAACCATTATTGAACAACCTTTCTTCTTGGACGTTATTCATTTTTCCGTAAGAAAACATTTACTGTTCAACTGGTGTTCTTCCCAATCGTAGTAAACTTCTTAAAAACTCGTGTAGAGCTTCCTCGTAACTGGCAGGGAACCTGTTAGAGAAATAATACACCTGGTGAGAGCACTAGTCACTGATCCTACTAGCTGAGCGTAGGCCTACTGCCCCGCACAGATACTCATCAGCGAACTAAACTTTGTCATAGAGCAGAGGAGCTTATCACCTTGGTCCGAATCAGGCTATGACAAGGAAAGACCAATAGACAGAGTGCAGAACCCCAGTGGGCACCCCACCCAATGATCCCACCATTGGACACTTTCCCCATCTCCCAACCCATCCTTAATCTCTCCAAATATCACCCCACTACACTATCCTCACTAGCAGAGCTAATTCTCACTTCCCTACTCTATTCTCAACTAACAGAGCAAATCATCACTTCACTACTCTATTCTCAACTAACAGAGCTAATCATCACTTTACTACTGTCAGATTCTCACCCGGAGTTGCAACGCGTTGTCTGTACCAACGCCAGGCAATGCAACCGAGCTCAACGCTGAGCTATGTTAAACACTACAGTTATAAAGCGGCGTCTTCGACAGCGCCAGAGAAGCCCAGCCGGGCTAAACACTGAGCGACGCTAAGCAGTCGTGGGTCAGCGGGAACACAGCGGGAACATTGTGGGTCACGCAAGGTGACTCGACCCCAACTAACGTGTATGCTGAACGGCTGGTCAGACAGCACTTGGGAGCCGTACTGGACGGACGCGATTGAATGAGGCCTGAGTGTTTGAGCAAGCATTGATAGCTAGCCTGTATGACTGTTTGAGACTGAACGCCTGGTGTGTTTGACTTGTAAGTGGATTGCATTGATGTATTCTTTGATTGATTGTATTTATGATATAATGATATTGAGAATTATGATTGTGCGATGCCTGTATTGTTTCTGATGAGTGCATTGCGCGAATAAAGAGTGCGAATTATATCATCGGGTATTCACGTCGAGTTATTTAATAGTAATATTTACTATCTCACTTGTCAGTAAACGAGCTACATTTCTTGCCTTACGCAAGACCCTGACAAGTGCGAACGTGGGGGCTCGTCCGGGTTTTTGAACAAATGCGAACGTGTAAAATATAAGATAGAGCAGAAGTGCGAATGTGTTAACAGCGTCTAGGTGATAAAATAACTATAAATTAACAGATAAGTACGATCTTTCGTGTTGATTTATATAAATCATAAGTGCGAAGACTGAGTTATAAGTCCAAACGTGGCGTCTTCGTACTTAGTGAATTTCAACCGATCTAGTGAAAAAGATAAAAACAAAAATGGCGGCCATGTCCTTGAATGTCATTGAGTAGGAATAGTGTAAGCGGAAAGTCTGAAAAGTGTGAAAAGAGAGTTGTTGATTGTGGTGAAACGACTGACAAAAATACTTGACGACATACAAACCTACAAAAAATTAAGTGACATTACATACACCACACACTTGCACATGTTCTAATTTCTCTTGTTCCAAAAACAACAGGTTGTTTTGTGTCATCCATACCTGTCCCTGTCCAAATTTTTTTGTCGACCCAAATTGAAATCTAGGGTGATTTCGGGCAATACTGAACAGCCATTGTCCGGCACATTGTCCCAGGAATACTTGAGTATAAATTTTTTTTCTCTTCTTTATACTTTCGTTGATCAGGCCAAAACATAAGCTGTATTATTAAGAACTGTAAACTATTGAATTTAAATTACTAACAACATAATTAATTGTGTGTATCTATTTCATCAGACATATCGTTCATCATGTCTAGTTTAAACTATTATACCGAAATAGGTTTAAAGATGAACCTTTCCGGTGAAGAGTTGAGAGTCTGGAGTGAGAAAAAGTTTGCAGAATACCTCCTATTACAGGAAAAAGTTAATGAGCGTGATGAGGGAGCAGCTGAAAGATCTTTGAAACTCAACAAAGCAGAAATAAAACAAGCTGAAATTTTAGCTCAGAGCAAGAGAGAAGAGCTTGAAGTACAGCTAAAAATTGAACAGCTGAAAGCAGAAACTTCCAAAGAAAAGGAAGATAGAAAATCAGACAAAGATCAGCCATACAAGAAATACCAAGGGCTTATTAAAAGTTACACCACAGGTGACTGCATAGCAGCCTTCACCCAAAATTGTGAATGTATTATGGATCATTACCAGATCCCAAAGTCTGAATGGAGTATAATATACATGAGAAGTCTTTCTGGGGAAACTCTGAAAGTGATAGAGTCTATTCCAAATGACATGAAGAAAGATTATCAGTATATTAAGACTAAAATTATGTCTCATTTCTTGCTAGATGAAGCAGGCTACAGAGAACAGTTTGGTAAATTGTCTCCTAAACCAACACAAACGTTCTCTGACTACATCTCAGAAGTACAAAATATATTTTCTAAGTGACTGTCAGCAGCCAAAGTGAATGGTAATTTTGATAGATTGACAGATATTATTTTGAGAGATAAAATTATTACATCTCTCCCACCTCCATTTTCGAAATTTCTATTGGAATGTCAGTGTGAAAGTATACAACAGATTGAAAGTCGGGGCTCAGGTTATTTTTCAGCCAATAAACAATGTTTCACTAGTGGATTGACTAGCACAGAGTTTGTAGCAGCCGCTACATATGGTAGATCTAAGTCAGTGCCCTACAACAAACAAAACCCCCATAAGCAATCTGCTGAGAAGCTTTATCAGTGCAGATATTGCCATTATCGTGTATGCTGAACGGCTGGTCAGACAGGGCTTGGGAGCCATACTGGACGGACGCAATTGAATGAGGCCTGAGTGTTTGAGCAAGCATTGATAGCTAGTCTGTATGACTGTTGGAGACTGAACGCCTGGTGTGTTTGACTTGTAAGTGGATTGCATTGATGTATTCTTTGATTGATTGTATTTATGATATAATGATATTGTGAATTATGATTGCGCGATGCCTGTATTGTTTCTGATGAGTGCATTGCGCGAATAAAGAGTGCGAATTATATCATCGGGTATTCACGTGGAGTTATTTAATAGTAATATTCAGTATCTCACTTGTCAGTAAACGAGCTACATTTCTTGCCTTACGCAAGACCCTGACAACTACTCTAGCTAGTTTTAACAAGGCTACCGCCTATATTAATTAGGTATAAATACACTATAGGCAATACCTTATGCAACACCGCATCACTCCTGGATGGCCTCTACAATTTGCCATAAAGACACATGTTATTTAATCTTTAATTAATCTAACACTTTAGAGCTCTCCGAATTCCTATCAGCGGTACAGAAACACGTCAGCTCTAGTCATCTTTTTCTTCAACACTAACTGTAAACAATTCATGTTTTTGTCACAAAGAGTCTTGGGGTGTTCGAGTGACGTTCTTTAATGTCAACACATAAGATGGTTCCAGGGGCAGACTATCCATTTAAGAAATCTTCTCTCCCCTTTGTTTAATCAATGCAAAAGTGGTCCAGGGGCAGACTATCCATTTCAGAAATCTTCTCTCCCCTTTGTTTAATCAATGCAAAAGTGGTTCCCCTTGTTTCAACAACCAAAACAAGGTAGCCTGTTTCCTGCATTTTCCCAATCGGGTCACAATAACAAGCCTACAACTTTCTGTCTTGTGGGGACTTTCAAAGACGACTCCACTGTTTGATCTCACCGACTCCCCGTAGTAAACAACTTGCAGTTGCAGATCAAACTGGCTTTGGTATTTTTATCATCTGATTGTCAAATTACAGTGATTTCACGACATAGGCCTCCTCTTAAGAGAGTAGTCCATCTCACTCTTTTCCACTGTAAGTTCGATCCAGATGATTTATTCGTCCTCCTCAGGAGCTGGGTGTCTTGAAAGAAAATCCGCTCCAACATTTTCCTTCCCAGGTATATACTCCACTGTGAAATTGTAGGGTTGAAGTAACAACGACGGCCGCATCAAACGGGCGTTGGGCTTCTGAGAAGTAGCCAGGAACATCAGGGGCTGATGATCCGACTGGACCCGAAACTGAACTCCATACAAATAGGGCTGGAATTTTTGCACGGCCCATACGAGAGACAAGCATTCTCTCTCGACGGTCGAATATTTCCTCTCAGCCTGGAGAAGTTTCTTGCTTGCGTATGCCACAGGTTTCAAAACCGAAGCATCGTCTTTCCCTTCCTGCAACAAAGCTGCCCCAATCCCAATCCCACTCGCATCCGTTCTCAACACAAATGGTTTGGAAAGGTCAGGGAGCTGTAACACAGGTTTACTGACCAAGGCCTCCTTTAACTGACTATATGCAGTCTCACATTCTGGTGTCCAGATGATTTGGTCCGGGAATCCCTTTTTCAAGGTTTCCGTCAATGGAGCTCCCAGTTCAGTAAAATGTGGGTAAATGTTTGGTAAAACCCACATAACGAGAGAAAGGATCTCACATCCTTCTTCGATTTTGGCCTTGGTGCACTTCTGATTTTCTCTAGGTTCTTTTCCTCTGGGACAATGTGTCCTGGAGTGATGGTGTGACCTAGAAATTCCAGAGTCTGGTAACCAATCATACACTTGGTTGGACGAGCAGTAAGCCCTACTTCCTTGAGCCTTTTAAAAACTCTCTCCAAGGATTGCAAATGGTCATCCAAACTGTCACTGGAAATCAGAATATCATCCATGAATGATACAATGGACTGATCCTGTAAGGGATCTAGTAAAGTCCTCATCATGCGCGTAAACACACTAGGTGCATTGCTGAGTCCAAAGGGCATGACCTTGAATTCGTAGTGTTCACTGGGTGTACTGAAGGCCAACAGTGATCGAGTCTCCGTTTTGACTGGTATCTGATAGTGCCCCCGACTCAGATCCACCTTTGAAGAGTACCGAGCCTTATGGAGCCTAGCGAATAACTGAGTTGGATTCGGCAAAAATTCCACCTGAAATTGTGTATGACTGTTCAGAAGTCGGTAATCTATACACAACCGGTGTTCTCCACTTGGTTTGCGAAACAAAACTACCCCCGCATTGTATGGGGATGTGGATGGTGCAATCACGTCATCCTCCAGCAGTTTCTGTATTTCTTCCTCCAGGGCCTTTTCTTTAGAGAATGGCACTGGGTAAACCTTTTGGTGAACCGGCTCCTGTGTGGTCAAAGCCATCTCGAACTCAACCAACCTCGTTCGTCCTGGTTTATCAGTCAGTATCTCCTTATGAGACTCGAGAACCTGGGTAATCTTTTCCCTCTCCTGGGAAGTCAGATCAGGGTTCACTTGCACATCCCTATAGGTTTTTTGGTGTACCAAGGGATATTCCCTGCCCTCGTTGGTTCTCACTTCTGTCTCCTCTGCAACTGCCATTGCCATGAGGTGAGATGCTTTGTCTCCGGATCTCTCCTCGTATTTCCGCAAGAGATTGATATGGAAAATCTTCGACTTTCCCCGGATCCGGATCTGATAGTTGGTTCTGGGTATCACCCTTTCCACGGGAAATGGTCCTTGCCAACCTATCTCCAGTTTGTTGTTTCCCGTTGGAAGTAGTAACAAAAACTTTGTCTCCCACCTCTAGAGATCTGTCTTTAGACCTACGGTTGTAGTAAGCCGCATGTCTTTTTCTGGCCTTTTTCAAGTTTTGATCCGCCAGAGTCCATCCCTTGTGGAGTTTTTCTTTCAGTTCCTCCACGTATTTATAGGAAGAGATCACGTCTTCTGATGTCCCCTCTTCGGTCCAACTCCTCAACATGGCTTCCAACGGTCCTTTGATTGGACGACCAAACAGCAACGTAGCGGGTGGTAGTCCTGTTGAGCCATGAGGAACTTCCCGATAAGCAAAAAGTGCTGCTGGGATATATTCATCCCACCTATCAGGTTTTTCCTGTGCCAGTTTCCGGAGTATTGTCATCAACATGCCGTTGAAACGCTCTACTTATCTATTGGCTTGATGGTGGTAAGGGCTGGTATGTATGTGGTTAGAGTGGAACACCCTAAATACCTCCTCCATGAGTTTTCCACAAAACTGGGACCCATTGTCCGTCAGAATTTGATCAGGGAAGCCTAATCAGGTAAAGGCCTCCATCAGTGTGTCCGCCACTCGTTTCGAGTCAATCGTGGTCAACGGTATGGCTTTACCCCACATTGTACAGCAATCCACCATTGTGAGAATATACATGTTCCTCTTCTTAGTCCTAGGAAGTGGACCCACGATATCGATGGCTACCCTCTCGAAAGGAGAGTTCATGATGGGCATCTCACCCAAGACCACCGGTGCTGTCCAGTGTTTCGGTGCCACCCTCTGGCACTCAGGGCATGACTTCACATACAGACGCACATCATCTGTCATTCCCGGCCAATAGTAATGGCAGGAAATTCGTTGCATGGTGGCGGCAATACCCATGTGCCCGCTAAAGGAGATGGTATGACCCATATGAAGAATCTGGGACCGGTGAGCCTTCCGGACGACCACCTGACCGTATAGGTTGTCTCCCCTTCCTGCTCTCCTGTAGAGTATCCTATTCTTCATGTAGTACTGTTGTGACAAGATCGCCTTGGGTAGTGAGAGTTAACCACACCCGAGGTGCCTCTAGCACTCCCGTGTATTCTGACCCCAGTGGCTGGACAGGTAGATACACTGTTTTCTCAGCTGTTGACCTCTTATTAGTTAGAGTCTACAAGCCCCTCCAGATTCTAGACCCCCACAATCTACCTACTCCCTTGGGACAATGAACAATGAGGCATCGTCCGAGACCACACTCAATAATTGTACAAAGGGTAAGTCAACATACACACAAAGTTTATTCTACCCTTGAGAATATAGAACTGAATTGAACACCCTGATAGAATAATCTATTTACACAAGTAGAGGATAGAGTAGAGACGGAATAAGAGATATGGCTCAATCATCATAAGGCTGAGAAGTAGATTTGATGCAGATGTCCCGTCCAGTCGGTCCGCCACTCACCCGGCTTCCTTCCAGTGAGATGACTAGAACCTTGGAGACCACTCCGTCCCCAGAGCTTGGATCAACAACAAGAGTGTTACCCCTGGACCTCAATCAACTGGACGAACTGCAACTTCATCACTTCTAATGAGTCACTGTTAAAGTTAATAAACAGTTCTCTGTAGACAGCCTGGCTGGGAGACCCTCCTCCTTGAGGTGACCCCAGTTAATCTTGATTTCATAGAAGGTCTGTAGCCAATGACCAATCTAATGGTCCCTAAGTAGTAGCGAGTACCCCTGATTGGGTAATAAGCCAATGGCCATTCTAATGGTCCCTAGGTAGTAGTACATACCCCTGGTTGGGTAATCAGATAGTTCTGAGGGTACTTCACTAGAGTCCTACAAGAAAACAGTTCCATTTCTAGACTCTATAAATACACCATTTGAATCAGGCACGTATTTCATCCGGAGGCAACACTGTTCAGTTAGGACAATAATTAGTTGTCCGCTACACTTGATAACCATTGAATTAGTTACTATACGGAAGCTGGTGTAGGTCTCATCATGACCTGCCACTAAAGCTGCCGTAGGAACCGCACAAGTTTATAGATCAATCTTGCTTCAAGTTTCCGACGTTTAGGAGGAACTACAATAGGCTTGGACTGGATACGCTCCCAGAGCTGAGGTTACCCCTACTTGATACACCTCACTGGGTTAATCTAGCTACATCAATCACAAACAGTCTATTGTCTATTATCATTGAGCATGATTGCCCAGGTTGCTGAACCTCTCCTTCATTGCTGAACTAGAGCATCTGCTAATTCAGAAAAACGACACAAACCATCACGTCCCACATGTGCAATTCAGGGCACTGGAATCACTGGATAACATTCAGTCATGATGATTCACCCTTTCACATAGTGTGGTTTAGTCAGGCGTGGTAAGTAAGTGAATCTACCCTTCGCTGTGGTACATGAAGTGGTTTCAGGCAAACAACAATTGTAGTAGACTGGTTCCTCAACAGGCAACTCCTGAAAGGAAGAGCGATCGGTGAGAGTATTCTGGCCCAAACATTGGTCCACATGCATCCTATCCCTGACTACTCAACCTTCAGTCAGGCTCAATAGTTATTCAAATAACTAAAGCATTATCTCTATATTGAGAGTAGTAAAGCATGGGTTTCCGTCAATGTCAGCTGGCCTCAAAGAACAGCCTGTCAAACAGAGTAAGTAATCAGAATGACGAGTCTGATCGTATGTCTCACCTATCCCTAATCATCTACCAGTTGTCGCTAACGTCACTAGCTGTAGTAATCAGTTATCATAGTTCTAAAATTAACAGAACTAAACATTAAGGTAAAGGCTCCCTGGACTCGTTCCTTACATTGGACATGTTCAATATCAAACATAATACTGATCACTGTACCTTTTCTCGGGATATAGGGACAATACCTGATCACATCAAGTATTTACACACATCGTTTTGCTGGTGGGACATCCTGCCCACCTAATAGCAAAACTCTTCTTATCAGACTCTTCCCTAGAGTCAAGAAGCCTTCTTGGTAAAACATGTTCCCCACATGTTCCAAGGGTTATGTTCCAGCTCTGCCCTTCCAAGTGGATTAGCCTTGGCCTGGACCGAACTTCATAGCTGGCCTGGTCTGTCAGCACCATACTTTCATAACTTGCTTTCAATCCTCATATCCCATATGTCCCCGGTTCTCTTGCAACCTCCTTTTGTCCTTCCATACGTCTATCACACCAGCACTGACTCGCACTTGTGCACGCAGGAAAGAACAGGACAGTAAAGACAAGAATTCAGAACGCATGTTTACATCGCGACGGTACGCATTGTTATCACGCGTCGACCCACTCGGCGTTCGGTATCGCTCCTAGAATTATCACATAACAAGACCTAATATATATACATCATGACACATAATTATATATATATATATATATATATATATATATATATATATATATATATATATATATATATATATATATATATATATATATATATATATATAAATCAATGAAGACTTACCTTCTCACAGAAATCCACCGTTCCACACAATGAATTCACTATTACGTTATTACACAATAGTTACATCATTCCCTGTGGTTAAGCACTAAGTTCTCTCGTTACTTAGTAGCTAAGCACATTCCTGTCTGAATCTCCACCTAAGTACTTACCTTGCTATCTCAGTTCTTCTAGCTTCAGCTACTGACTGATATAAGTTTAGGTTCATATCATCCACTATTAACTATGTCCTATTATAAACAGCAACATAGTATATGCAACGAGTTGCCACACAAGGGAAATACTAGTTGAACACAATACGCCAATATCACAGGCCTAAATTTCAAGCAGGTAACGCAACTACACACGCTTGTAAACAAACGCAACACACGGCCAAGTTTTCAGCGACGTTATCGATCGGTTTCTCATTAGCAATGCAAAGACAACAGCATATTTAAAGAGATTAGAACTATTGCGTTTTGTGAACGATTACAAAGTTAAATTAATTAACCAAGTAAATACCTGAATGAGTTGAACCAGACTCCAGTCAGCTACCAGAACTGTTCATTGGCACACATGCCGCAATGTGATACCAGTTCAGCTGCAACTTGGTTGAGGTGAGACGCTGTATTATTGGCTTAACAGCGCCCTGCGTCTTCTCTCCTCGAGAGTCAGAAAGTGAATGCCTATTCTGGTCGCATTTCCCCAACGTGCAAACTCATGCGCACGAGAAATGAGAGCTCCTTGAGAAAAGTCAACTTCTCGGACAACATTCATTCCCCGCACTAGAATTCTAGATCTTTCTGCACGGGAATTTGGTGAAGCACCCGGCAACCCGGGCCAGTCAAATCCCGGTGTTTCGAGACGATTCTAGACGTAAAATCCCATCGGCTTCCCTCGGTCTATTTATAACCGGGAAAGTCCCCGATGAAACGCCAAAATAGTGCGGATTCCTTCGACAAAAGACAGATAAAGCGTCGTTTCGTCACATAGGCTCCCCACTTTAAGAGGATCGACCCCGTCGTTCCACTTCTTCACAGAAGCTGTCTATGTCGTTCTAACTTCTCTCTTAGAGACCGGATGGCGGGAGAGGAAGTCTGCTCCGACATTTTCCTTCCCGGGGATATATTCTACCCTGAACTGGTAGGGTTGCAAAAGCAAGGACCATCTCAACAAGCGTGGATTGAGCTTCTGGGATGACGCCAGAAACGTAAGTGGCTGGTGATCAGATTGCACCGTAAACGGTAGCCCATACAGATAGGGCTGGAATTTCTGAACCACCCAGACCAGAGAAAGACATTCTCGTTCCACCGTTGAGTAGTTCCGTTTAGCGGGTAACAATTTCCGACTGGCATACGCCACTGGGCATAAGATAGACGGATCTTCTCGCCCCTCCTGTAGCAGAGCTGGCATCCGTTCGCAGCACGAAGGGTTTTTCCAGGTTAGGTAATTGATGTACCGGTTTATCAGTTAAACTTTGTTTCAATTTTCCATACGCCTCCTCACATGCTGGAGTCCAGACTAGTTTCTCCGGCTCCCCCTTTTTCAGAGTGTCGGTCAATGGTGCCGCTACCATATTGAACCGTGGGATAAATTTCTGATAGAACCCGCACAAGGACACAAAGGATCTCACATCCTGTTTCGTCTGCGGACGGGGAGCTAGCTGCACTTTCTCAATGTTTTTGGCTTCGGGACCCATCTGGCCAGACGTTATTGTGTGGCCTAGGAATTCTAGAGTCCCATACCCCAACATACACTTGGTGGGGCGGGCCTTGAGCCCCACCTCCCTTAGCCTCCGGAAAATGCGGTCTAAAGAAGCTATATGATCGTCCAAACTGACCGAAGCAATGAGTATGTCATCCATGAAGTTAACGATCGCGGGATCCCGAAGGGGATCTAATAGCAGCCGCATCATGCGCGTGAATACAATCGGAGCGTTATTCAACCCGAACGTCATTACGTTGAACTCATAATGACCGCTATGGGTACTGAATGCTAGGAGAGGGCGGACCTCGGGCTTCACTGGGATTTGATAATACCCCCGACTCAAATCAATCTTTGTGAAATATTTTGCCTTGTGCAGCCGGGAGAACAGCTGGGTTGGATTAGGTAGGGGCTCTATCTGAAAGTGTTCAGAAGCCTGTAATCGATACACAGTCGGTGTTCCCAGCTGGGTTTTCGCAATAAGACAACCCCTGCATTGTAAGGGGATGTCGAGGGCGAAATGATCTCATCCTCCAGAAGCTTCTGGATCTCGGCCTCCGGTGCTTTCTCTTTCGAGAAAGGCACCGGGTAGTCCCGTTGCCGGATGGGGTCTGTACTAGTCAAGGTTATGTCGAACTCAACTAGCCCCGTCCGACCTGGTTTGTCAGTGAGTACATCACTGTGGGACTCTAATAGACAACTGAATTTCTTTCGATCCGCTAGCGAAAGATCGGGATCTACCTTCACATCCCTATAGGTTTCCCTGGGGATTAAAGGATATTCCATATCAGCGTCGGGTCCAATCTCAGTTTCCATGGCGACGGCCATCGCCATGAGGTGGGAGGTGTCTTCCTCGGATCTCTCCTCGTATTTCTTGAGGAGATTGATGTGGTAAATCTTAGATTTTCCCCGGATCTTAATCCCGTAGTTGGTCCGGGAGATCACCCGTTCCACTGGGAAAGGTCCTTGCCATCCGATTTCCAACTTGTTACCTCCCATGGGAAGCAACAGTAACAACTTATCCCCCACCTGGAGAGACCGCTCTTTCGTGCGCCTATTGTAATAGGCGGCGTGTCTCTTCCGGGCCTTCCGTAAGTTACTCGCGGCTAACGCCCATCCCGTCTTGAGTTTGTCTTTCAACTCTTCGACATACTTGTACGAGGACACTACCTCCTGGGGAGTGTGATCCTCGGTCCAACACCTCAATAAGGCTTCCAGGGGTCCCTTGATCGGCCGCCCAAACAGCAAAGTCGCTGGTGGCAGCCCTGTGGACCCATGGGGAACCTCTCGATAAGCAAAGAGAGCTGCCGAAATGAACTCATCCCATCTCTCAGGCATATCTTGTGCCAGCTTCCTGAGCATCGTCATGAGGGTTCCATTGAACCTCTTGACTAGCCCATTGGATTAAGGGTGGTACGGGCTGGTGTGGTTGTGGTTGGTACGAAATATCCGGAAGACCTCTTCCATCAAATTCCCACAAAACTGGGACCCGTTGTCCGTGAGGACCTGGTTTGGGAATCCCAACCGCGTGAAGGCTTCCATATGTGCGTTGGCCACCCTCTTTGAGTCAATGGTGGCAAACGGCATGGCTTCCGCCCACATGGAACAGCAGTCTACCATCGTTAGTATATTCCTCGTCCGAGACAGAGGTCCCAATATGTCGACGGCGACTCTTTCAAACGGTGTCTTCATAATGGGCATCTCCCCAAGAAGCACCGGTGCTGTCCAATGTTTGGGTGCCTTTCGTTGGCACTCTGGGCACGACTTGACATACCATCGCACATCCCCCGTCATTCCTGGCCAATAGTAGTGGCAGGAAATGCGTTGGAGAGTCGCCCCGACACCCATATGTCCACTGAAGGATATGGTGTGCCCCATGTGAAGAAGTTGGGATCTATACGCTTTTGGGACCACCAACTGCCCGTATTGGCGGTCCTCTTTGCCCACACGGCGGTATAGTAACCGGTTCGTCATGTAGAATTGACCCCGGGATGGGGGTTTTCTACTATTGGGCAACTTTATGAAGCAAGGACGCAATGTCGCGTCCTCACCCTGAGCAGCTCTTATTTCCCCCGGCAACGGGTTGGAGACCCGTTCAGATATCTAGTGGCTCCTCCCCGCTCTGGGAGCGGGTTTGCATAGCTCCCACTACCACTGGTGTCTGAGGTTCCCCGAGGAACACAAAGATATTCCCTAAAATCAGGGTGTAGATGGGATCGGGGAGCAATGCGGCCTGAATGGTGCCAGTGACATACTTACACCGAATATCTACGTGGGCCAGCGGCATTTTTATAGCTACTGCACTCTTGGTGGCCGGCTGGATCTCTACCGTCTTGCCGGTGAGCTCCTCTGGGCGTACCAGGTGGGAGACAATTACTGCTTCGAATTGCAGACCGGTGTCATAAAGACACTCCACCTGGTGCCCATTCACTTCTATCATTTCAACCACTGGAGGTTTCTCTGGTTAACGATTCTCGTCCGCCCACGTCACTTTCTTACGAGGTTTCACCTTAACGTCTGCCAGACAAGCCAAGTGTAAGTCATTCGGTGCCTTGGTACACCTGATGGTATGGTGTGTAGGCGACTTACAGAATTTGCACCACCGTTTACTTCCCTTCCTCTTTGGAAAGCTAGGTGGGCTATTCTTACCTGGGTGGACTTTAGAGTTCTTCTCTAAAGAGTTTACTGTTTCGTCGGTTCACCATAACCTTTGGCCTTCTTTGATGCCTTCTTTAACTTACCTTGATCCTTATCTTTCGATCTCGGGTCAGTTGGACTGGTCTCTCCAGTCTCGCCATAGACTTCAACGTATCTTTCAGCTAACTTGGTGACTATATCTATTCTCTCAGCCCCATTCTCACCTAAGAAGTTTCGCAAGGTTTTCGACATTTGCATTCGCATCTGATCTACAACCATCCTCTCACGCAAACTTTCATACTCCTCGTTAAAACCGGCCTAGGCCATCCACTTAAGAAGGTATGAGTTAAATCTCACACTGTATGCTGAAAAAAATTCACCAGGTTCTCGCTTCGAAGTTCTAAACTTCCGTCGGTACGAGTGCGCTGTGATTTCAAATCTCTTCAAGAGAGCCGCTTTCAATGCCGGGTAATCATTCTGCTTACCCGGTGGCAAGCGTGCATACACTTCATAACCGGCGCCTCGAAATCCCTGGGAGAGTTTCAAACACCATTTCTGTTTGTCTAACCCCATTGCAATAGACATAGCTTTGTACTTCTCAAAGTACTGATCTATCCGTTCTTTCTCGGGTTCGAACGGCTGTAAAGGCCTCTTCATAGCCTGGTAGTCACGTCTACTGGCTGACTCTGAGCCAGGAGGTACACCTCCTCCCACAGCTCTATCAAGTACAGCGGTAGCAGACGCTTGTGCCTCATGTAGCTTCATTCGATACTCATAATCACGTCTCTCTCTCTGTCGGCTTCCAACTCAAGCCGTTTCATATCGCTGTCAGCTACTATCTTCTTTACCTCTAGAGTCACTTTACTGGCTTCAAGTTCTCGTTCTGCTCTCCTCCTCTCTCTTTCCTCTTGGCGAAAATTTCTTTCCACCTCTTGAACATAGGATTTCAATGCTTCGCCCTCTAGACATAACTTTCGCCCAGTTGCCTGAACTTTGGCTAAGTCTAACTATTGGGTAGACATGTTGACTATGAGATGTGGTTACCTAAGTTTGTGTGTGTCAAGCAATACAATTAATCACTAACTAATAGTATTAACTAAACACCACAACACAAATGTCCGCCAGACAGATATGAGATAGGTAGAAGTTGTAGTATCTCATGTAGACTGATAGTAGAGGATATAGACTAAGTCAGTATCCCTACGAGAGGTTCCTACAACACACAGAATTATTCCAGACCTCTGTAAAGATCCCGGACAAGCCCCCAATCTATTCTGGAGTGTGACAAAATCGCCTTGGGTAATGAGAGTTAACCACACTCGAGGTTCCTCTAGCACTCCCGTGTATTCTGACCCCAGGCTGGACAGGTAGATACACTGTTTTCTCTGCTGTTGACCTCTTATTAGTTAATTGAGTCTACAAGCCCCTCCAGATTCTAGACCCCCACTATCTACCTACTCCCTTGGGACAATGAACAATTAGTCATCGTCCGAGACCACACTCAATAATTGTACAAATGGTAAGTCAACATACACACAAAGTTTATTCTACCCTTGAGAAT
Source organism: Cepaea nemoralis (assembly GCA_014155875.1). Lineage (NCBI taxonomy): Eukaryota > Metazoa > Mollusca > Gastropoda > Stylommatophora > Helicidae > Cepaea > Cepaea nemoralis. The sequence continues at coordinate 67,049 of JACEFZ010021406.1, forward strand.
ATAGAACTGAATTGAACACCCTGATAGAATAATCTATTTACACAAGTAGAGGATAGAGTAGAGACAGAATAAGAGATATGGCTCAATCATCATAAGGCTGAGAAGTAGATTTGATGCAGATGTCCCGTCCAGTCGGTCCGCCACTCACCCGGCTTCCTTCCAGTGAGATGACTAGAACCTTGGAGACTACTCCGTCCCCAGAGCTTGGATCAACAACAAGAGTGTTACCCCTGGACCTCAATAAACTGGACGAACTGCAAATTCATCACTTCCTAATGAGTCACTGTTAAAGTTAATAAACAGTTCTCTGTAGACAGCCTGGCTGGGAGATCCTCCTCCTTGAGGTGACCCCAGTTAATCTTGATTTCACAGAAGGTCTGTAGCCAATGACCAATCTAATGGTCCCTAAGTAGTAGCGAGTACCCCTGATTGGGTAATAAGCCAATGACCAATCTAATGGTCCCTAGGTAGTAGTACATACCCCTGGTTGGGTAATCAGATAGTTCTGCGGATACTTCACTAGAGTCCTACAAGAAAACAGTTCCATTTCTAGACTCTATAAGTACACCATTTGAATCAGGCACGTATTTCATCCGGAGGCAACACTGTTCAGTTAGGACAATAATTAGTTGTCCGCTACACCTGATAACCATTGAATTAGTTACTATACGGAAGCTGGTGTAGGTCTCATCATGACCTGCCACTAAAGCTGCCGTAGGAACCGCACAAGTTTATAGATCAATCTTGCTTCAAGTTTCCGACGTTTAGGCGGAACCACAATAGGCTTGGACTGGATGCGCTCCCAGAGCTGAGGTTACCCCTACTTGATACACCTCACTGGGTTAATCTAGCTACATCAATCACAAACAGTCTATTGTCTATTATCATTGAGCATGATTGCCCAGGTTGCTGAACCTCTCCTTCATTGCTGAACTAGAGCATCTGCTAATTCAGAAAAACGACACAAACCATCACGTCCCACATGTGCAACTCAGGGCACTGAAATCACTGGATAACATTCAGTCATGATGATTCACTCTTTCACATAGTGTGGTTTAGTCAGGCGTGGTAAGTAAATGAATCTACCCTTCGCTGTGGTACACGAAGTGGTTTCAGCAAACAACAATTGTAGTAGACTGGTTCCTCAACAGGCAACTCCTGAAAGGAAGAGCGATCAGTGAGAGTATTCTGGCCCAAACATTGGTCCACATGCATCTATCCCTGACTACTAAACCTTCAGTCAGGCTCAATATTTATTCAATTAACTAAAGCATTATCTCTATATTGAGAGTAGTAAAGCATGGGTTTACGTCAATGTCAGCTGGCCTCAAAGAACAGCCCATCAAACAGAGTAAGTAATCAGAATGACGAGTCTGACCGTATGTCTCACCTATCCCTATCATCTACCGGTTGTCGCTAACGTAACTAGCTATAGTAACCAGTTATCACAGTTCTAAAATTAACAGAACTAAACATTAAGGTAAAGAGTCCCTGGACTCGTTCCTTACATTGGACATTTTCAATATCAAACATAATACTGATCACTGTACCTTTCCTCGGGATATGGGCCAATACCTGATCACATCAAGTATTTACACACACCGTTTTGCTGGTGGGACATCCTGCCCACCCAATAGCAAAACTCTTCTTATCAGACTCTTCCCTAGAGTCAAGAAGCCTTCTTGGTAAAACTTGTTCCCCACATGTTCCAAGGGTTATGTTCTAGCTCTGCCCTTCCAAGTGGATTAGCCTTGGCCTGGACCGAACTTCATAACTGGCCTGGTCTGCCAGCACCATACTTTCATAACTTGCTTTCAATCCTCATATCCCATATGTCCCCGGTTCTCTTGCAACCTCCTTTTGTCCTTCCATACGTCTATCACACCAGCACTGACTCGCACTTGTGCACGCAGGAAAGAACAGGACAGTAAAGACAAGAATTCAGAACGCATGTTTACATCGCGACGGTACGCATTGTTATCACACGTCGACCCACTCGGCGTTCGGTATCGCTCCTAGAATTATCACATAACATGACCTAATATATATACATCATGACACATCATATATATATATATCATCATCATCATCATCATCATCATCATCATCATCATCATCATCATCATCATCATCATCATCATCATAATCATCATCATCATCATCATCATCATCATCATCATCATCATCATCATCAATGAAGACTTACCTTCTCACAGAAATCCACCGTTCCACACAATGAATTCACTATTACGTTATTACACAATAGTTACATCATTCCCTGTGTTTAAGCACTAAGTTCTCTCTTTACTTAGTAGCTAAGCACATTCCTGTCTGAATCTCCACCTAACAACTTACCTTGCTATCTCAGTTCTTCTAGCTTCAGCTACTGACTTACATAAGTTTAGGTTCATATCATCCACTATTAACTATGTCCTATTATAAACAGCAACATAGTATATGCAACGAGGTGCCACACAAGGGAAATACTAGTTGAACACAATACGCCAATATCACAGGCCTAAATTTCAAGCAGGTAACGCAACTACACACGCCTGTAAACAAACGCAACACACGGCCTAGTTTTCAGCGACGTTATCGATCGGTTTCTCATTAGCAATGCAAAGACAACCGCATATTTAATGAGATTAGAACGATTGCGTTTTGTGAACAATTACAAAGTTAAATTAATTAACCAAGTAAATACCTGAATGAGTTGAACCAGACTCCAGTCAGCTACCAGAACTTTTCATTGGCACACATGCCGCAATGTGATAACAGTTCAGCTGCAACTTGGTTGAGGTGAGACGCTGTATAATTGGCTTAACAGCGCCCTGAGTCTTCTCTCCTCGAGAGTCAGAAAGTGAATGCCTATTCTGGTCGCATTTCCCCAACGTGCAAACTCATGCGCACGAGAAATGAGAGCTCCTTGAGAAAAGTCAACTTCTCGGACAACATTCATTCCCCGCACTAGAATTCTAGATCTTTCTGCACGGTAATTTGGTGAAGCACCCGGCAACCCGGGTCAGTAAAATCCCGGTGTTTCGAGACGATTCCAGACGTAAAATCCCATTGGCTTCCCTCGGTCTATTTATAACCGGGAAAGTCCCGATGACACGCCAAAATAGTGCGGAATCCCGTCGACAAAAGACAGATAAAGCGTCGTTTCGTCACAACTGTCCCCGTCCTGGTCGATCAGCACTTCTCTGCAGCTTTTTGTAGCAAGGACGTAAAGTAGCATCCTCACTCTGGGCAGTTCGTAGCTCCCCAGGCAGTGGGTTAGTCACAATTGCTTCTGCCTCATCCGTTCTCGTCTGAGAGCGAGTCTGTATTGCTCCCATATGCATTGGCTCCTTGGGCATTCCCAGAAAGACATACCGGCAACCGAGGATTACGGGGAAAATGGGAGCGGTCAATACAGCGGTCTTGATTTTGCCGGTGACATACCTTGACCGAATCTCCACATTAGGAATGGGCAACTTCAAGGCCACAGCGCTCTTCTGTGTAAGTTGTATCTCCATAGTCTAACCTGTGAATTGTTCTGCATGTACCAGATCCGCAGAAATTACGGCCTCCCCGTCCAGTCCTGTGTCGTACAAACACTCCACTTGACGACCGTTAACCTCTACCAATTCCACTACAGGTGGTTTTTCCTGGTCTGGAGTCTCTTCCTCGGCATCGACCTGTTTGGTGGGCTCCACCTTAGGTTTCCCGGGGCACCCGACGAATTGAGAATTTCCTGACTTTCCCCGGCAGTCAATAGCATTGTGCGTGTTTGACTTGCATTGGTTGCACCATTTCCCTGTCCTAGTTTTTCTAGTGCCGGACTTGAGTGAGCGCTCCTAGTGGCGAGCTTCCTTGTTGACCTTGGCATTTTCCGTGACAACCCCCTTGGAAGTCACTTGACATGCTGCGAAGTGAGGGCTCTTAGCCTTCGATTTGCTGTCCCTCGTATTCTGAGAGGGCAACTTACAAATTGAACACCACTTCTCCGACTACGGTCGTTTTGGTGTAGAGCTCTAAGTGCTCTTGCTTCCCTCCTTCGCCTTCTCTGAACTATCCTCTGAAGTTTTTACATAAGGTTCCCCCTTTTTGGTTCCTGAGTTTTTTTGGCTTTCTTCCTGTCATGTTTCTCCTGACTTTTGGTGTTGGTGGAGAGGTTTCCCCCTGCCTCTCCATGTACCTCGACGAACCGTTCTGCTAATTTTGTCACGAGGTCAATACGTTCCGCTCCTTGTTCTCCCAGGAATGTCCTGAGAGGTTTCGACATTTGTTTCTTCAGCTGGTCGACCACCATGAGCTCTTCCAGACTCTCATAGTCATGTGCGAATCCAGCCAAATCCATCCACTTATGGAGATAGGATTTCAGACGCAAACTGTAGGTGGCAAACAACTCCCCTGGTTCTCGTTACGCTGCTCGAAATTTTTTCCGATAGGTATGTGACGTAACCTCGAATCGTTTCAGCAGATCCATCTTCAACTCGTCGTAATTGTTCTCATGTCCTGGTGGCAGGCGAAAATAAACGTCGTAGCCGGTCCCGCGTAATCCCTGGGCTAGCTTAAGACACCATTTGTCACGATCCAGACCCATAGCAACCGACATGGCCTCGAAGCGTTGAACGTACTGGTCAATCTTCTCTTTGTCCTCCTCGTAGATAGCTAGAGGGAACTTCATAGCATGATAACAATGCCCACCTACTGGTGTTGAGCCAGGGAGAGATTAACCTCCCACTGCTCCCTCAGTTTCCCACCTAGCTTGCCTCTTAAGCTCGAGTTCCCGCATCCGGTACTCGTGCTCCCTTTTCTGAGCTTCTTGTTCCCCTTCCAGTTTCTCAGCTGCTTGCTCAGCTTCACATTTCTTAGCTGCCTGCTCAGCTTCAAATTTCTTAGCTGCCTGCTCAGCTTCAAATTTCTTAGCTGCCTGCTGAGCTTCAAATTTCTTAGCTGCCTGCTCAGCTTCAAATTCCAGCCTTTTAGTGGCTTGCTCAACTTCCAATTTCGTAGCAGCTTGTTCTGCTTCCAATTTCTTAGCAGCTTGTTCTACTTCCAATTTCCTAGCAGCGTGTTCTGCTTCCATCCTCTTGGTTTGTTAACTCCATCCTTCTCAATTCCAACTCGGCCTTTCGATCTTCCCTTTCTGCTTTACGATAATCTCTCTCCACCTCCTGTATGTAATCGGTTAGTGCAGAACCCGACAACCCCATTTATTCCCCCTTTGCCCTTAGTTCTGCCACAATTAGTTTCGGAGTGGCCATTTTTCAGAGAGGTAAGTCAACAGGTTAAGTATAATTTAACTACACACCAATATATAGATATATGAACAAGTACAATAAATCTGTATATTTAATAACACACAGCACACCACAACACAATCACTCAGTGACAAGAGTAGAATCAGGACCACAGACCTATGCAGACGTGTGAAGTGTGAACAGGTAAGATATGCGTCTTAACCCCTATCCACATTCACTCTAGCTGGATCCTCACCAATATGATATCTCCATCCAGTGTCGAGAAATTCCGTGTCAAAGAATACCCCCTGTCGTTAGATACCGCTGTCCAAGGATCACGTTTACGTGAATTCCCGCTTACTAGAGATCCCGCTGCCAAGGAATCATGTTTACAAGAGATCCCGCTGTCCGAGATCACGTTTTCGAGCCCCCAATAATGTCGTGTATCCGTTTAAAATGTCGTCCCTGGAGTGAGAGGAATCAACACCCACATTCAATTTTAACCCCATATCAGTATCCTGGAGAAACCACCAGAATCCGTCTACAAAACTCAGTCAGTCTATGGACACCCCCTCTCTCTCTCTCTCTCTCTCTCTCTCTCTCTCTCTCTCTCTCTCTCTCTCTCTCTCTCTCTCTCTCTCTCTACTGTATCATGCCCCCTCTCATTCTTCCCCAATGCAACATACTCAACAACTCTAGCTTCCAAATATTAATAACAATTAATTTATTAAAAGAAAAGTGTAATGTATGTGAGAAGCGTATGTGAAGAATGTGTGACGTGTTCTATAATGTATGTAGAATCGGACCCTCAGATCAATAGCCCAGGCAGTACATCCTTGCAAGGACACACCACAGCACGGTCGGTCAGCACAAGACAACCTCACCCGGTGATGTATCTCTCCTGACTTTCTTCTGTAGCTACCTCGTAATCCCTGTATATGATCATCCGAAATAGATACAGTCTTTAATTTACCACTGATAATGGACCGTTTGCACACTTCACATTATAAGTTCCTATAGTTCCTAAAATGTACACATCTCTGTACTGTGAAAACTAAGTATCACTGTTATTGTTAATATACTTGATCCTATCTAGTGTCTATATTGTCTCAAGTACAATGTCCCTTGTAATATGTCACTGGAATCTACCACATCATGTGAATGTTACATTTAAAGTTCTCGTGTAGTTACTGTTGTTCGTATGATGTGTGGTGTATCAACAAACAACACCCATCCTAGGTGAATCTTAACACACTGGAATCTTTACATGGTTTCGCTCATCTGAGCCCTGTTCCGGTGGACCCTCCCGATCATAGGCCCAGCCCAACCATTATTGAACAACCTTTCTTCTTGGACGTTATTCATTTTTCCGTAATAAAACATGTACTGTTCAACTGGTGTTCTTCCCAATCGGAGTAAACTTCTTCAAAACTCGTGTAGAGCTTCCTCGTAACTGGCAGGGAACCTGTTAGAGAAATAATACACCTGGTGAGAGCACTAGTCACTGATCCTACTAGCTGATCGTAGGCCTACTGCCCCGCTCAGATACTCATCAGCGAACTAAACTCTGTCATAGAGCAGAGGAGCTTATCACCTTGATCCGAATCAGGCTAAGACATGGAAAAACCAATAGACAGGGTGCAGAACCCCAGTAGGCACCCCACCGAAAGATCCCACCATTGGACACTTTACCCATCTCCCAAACCATCCGTAATCTCTCCAAATATCACCCCACTACACTATCCTCACTAGCAGAGCTAATTCTCACTTCCCTACTCTATTCTCAACTAACAGAGCTAATCATTACTTTACTTCTCTATTCTCAACTAACAGAGCTAATCATCACTTCACTACTCTAGCTAGTTTTAACAAGGCTACCGCCTATATTAATTAGGTCTAAATACACTATAGGCAATACCTTATGCAACACCGCATCACTCCTGGATGGCCTCTACAATTTGCCATAAAGACACATGTTATTTAATCTTTAATTAATCTAACACTGTAGAGCTCTCCGAATTCCTATCAGCGGTAAAGAAACACGTCAGCTCTATTAAAGTTTTTCTTCAACACTAACTGTAAACAAGTCATGTTTTTGTCACAAAGAGCCTTGGGGTGTTCTGGTGAAGTTCTTTGATGTTAATACATCAGATGGTTCCAGGGGCAGACTATCCATTTAAGAAATCTTCTCTCCCCTTTGTTTAATCAATGTAAAAGTGGTCCAGGGGCAGACTATCCATTTCAGAAATCTTCTCTCCCCTTTGTTTAATCAATGCAAAAGTGGTTCCCCTTGTTTCAACAACCAAAACAAGGTAGCCTGTTTCCTGCATTTTCCCAATCGGGTCACAATAACAAGCCTACAACTTTGTCTTGTGGGGACTTTCAAAGACGACTCCACTGTTTGATCTCACCGACTCCCCGTAGTAAACAACTTGCAGTTGCAGATCAAACTGGCTTTGGTATTTTTATCATCTGATTGTCAAATTACAGTGATTTCACGACAAGAACTATGAGTGGGGATGGGAAATTTGATAACATTAAGAATGAAATGAGAAGATTAAATATTAACCTGTTGGGTGTACGTGAGACCAGATGGACAGGAGTGGGCATTATGACATCTGAGGAATATAGAATAATCTATTCTGATGGAGAGAAACAACAGCGAGGAGTAGCATTTATAATGGATACAGAGAGAGAAAAAATCGATCAAAGGATATTGGACTGTATCAGACAGAGTGTTACTGGTGAAGTTGAGTGGAAGACCTTTTGATGTCAACGTCATACAAGTTTATGCACCAACAGCAGACAGTAGTGATGACAGTATGGTGAATTTTATAGTGATTTGGAGAAAGCCTTCAAGAAATGCAAGAATTCTGAAGTAACTATCATAATGGGTGACTTAAATGCCAAAGATGGAAATCAACAGGCCGGATGCATAGTGGGTAAGTATGGACTAGGGCAGGGGTCACCAAACTTTTTTTCACGTCGGGCCGGATAACTGACAAAATGACGAGCGCGGGCCGGATAATTGACAAAATGACGAGCGCGGGCCGGATACTCATTCTGTACAATACTTGCGCCGAGCTCCGTGGCGAAGATCTTACGGACGCGATTCGTAATCCCGTATACCCACGTTCAAAATACAGCTGCAAGCGATTTGGCAGCAAACAACGTTGAGCTGGATTTTACGCTATGTTATGGGTGCCGGTCGTTCGAAAAGCAATGGTAAACTACTGACCGTAAACTTGCCAAGATATCAACAACAGCAAACAATGCTGATGTTGACTGTAAACGTCCTGTAAAGGATATACAACTAACTTCAACAATAATTTCAAGCTAGAACGAAAGCTTTGGGAAAAAAGACGAAGAACTAAGTTTATCATGGAAAGGGCGTGCAACGCACCTAAACAAACAAACAAACAAACAAACAAACAAAGACACCCAACATATTTATATTTATTTACTAAACAAAGTTATCAAAGAAGGCGACGTTAGCAAAAAGATAGTTACATCAGACATATTGTGCACATATCCAAATCTCACAAACTAAGCAGCAAAAGAGGATAGTGAGTTTTGTGAAACTGGCGTATGGCTTTCAAAATACCATCAATGTTTGGTTTGGAATTGCTGCATCCAATCATGAGAATTGCTTTCAAATGTTCATCAGTCAATCTCATTCGATGTGGTGACTTCACAGACTTCCTTTTTGAAAATGTTAGCTCACAGACATATGTTGTTCCAAACAATGATGTCATACCAGCGGCAAATTTCTTAAGTTTCGGAAACTCAACATCAGGTAAGCAGCGGTACTTCCTTCTCAATGTGCTCCAACTGTAATTCAACTGGCACACCATTAAGGTTACAATCAAACGGATTATAGAACAGAAGGATGTCACTCTCAAATCTGTCAAGATCTGAAAATCTCTCCAAACTCTTTGAAACAGTGAAAATGAGAAAGGTTTTCTCCTTCCAGTTATGCTTCCAACAATGACTGCTTTCTTCGAAATACTTTTTTGGTTCTGTAGAGATCACAGACGTGGTAATACTTTCCCTGAAGTTTCAAGTTCAGCTCATTCATATCGACCAAAATTGACAACTTTGACAGCCAGGTAGGATCTGACAGCTGTGAATCAGCTTTATCTTTTTCAGTGAGGAAAACATCTATTACGTTTCGGAGCTTGTAAAAACGAAGCAGGACTTTACCGCAGCTGAGCCACCTGACTGATATGTGATAAGGCACGTCACAGAATTCAGAATCAATTTCTTCAAGAGGAGCCTAGAACTGACGGTGACTGAGTGCATGTTCCCGAATAAAGTTCACAGCAGAAACTACTGTACACAAGAAATATCTAAATCTTTCCCACAGAGTACTTGCTGATGTACGATGCAGTGTATGAACAGAGCGCCCGGAATTTGCAAATCTTCCAAATGAGTCCTGATCTGCCCCAACAGACCCTTCCTCACTCCCTCATCAACTGTAACACCTCGAAGCTGATTCCATCGAAGAAGGTTGACTATTCTTGGAAAAATGTTTGCACTTCCCCGAAAATGACTTTCCCAGTTGTTGTTCCATGCATGCTGCAAACGGACGCCAACACTTCCGTTATCTGAAAGTCCAAATTGACACCACAAATGAACACGAGAAGTTGTGACGTTCTCGAGAGATCAATAGACTCATCCAGCGCCAGAGAATACCACAAGTTTCTAGCTTTCTCGCGTATCTGTAGCACTATGTTCTCTCCAAGTTCTTCTGTTCTCCGCACAACTGAACTTGCCGAAAAGCTGATAGTTCCAAACAAATCGGCTTTCTCAGAACACAAGTTATTTGCTTCTTCATCACACACACTCTTTAATGACGTTGCCATCAGTAAACGGTATTCCTCGTTTTGCCATCTTATGCACTGTTATGTAACTTGTACGATTGACAGATTCATTTTCAGAAAACTTTCTCGTGAAGAGATATCTTTGCGTTTCAAAACCACGTTTAATGGTCTCATATTTCCCAGAGCGTAATTTTCAAGAAAACTTTGTTGATGGATGTTTTGTTTCGTAGTGACGCCGAAGATTGTACTCTTTCAAAACGGCAACACTTTCGCTGCATATTATGCAGCTGGTTTTCTGGTCCTTTGTTTCCACAAAGAAGTACTTTACTTCTCACTCGGCGTTCACTTTTCTTTTCCTACTAGCCATAATTAACGAGATCTGAAAATGAAAAAGACATTACATTAGAAACATAATTAAAATCCTATTGAAACACAAGAAAAGTAGAGGACTAGGGGTCACTGGTGAAGCTACAGCTCATCAAAGGTATATATACAGTTTATAGGTACCTTTGTGTAACCGCACAGAGATGATAGAGATAATAGCACAACGCCGACTGTTCACGGGCCGTAGTAGAAGAGAGGAATAAGAAGACAAAGAGAATTTCATTCTATCTCTACGGCTAACCAAAAAAAAACAACAACGATTTAGAGATATCAGAAGAAATTCAGGTCAGTGTACAGGGAATCAGAATAATGTAATTGTAAAGATACAACATCTGATTAATAATGTCAATGCCCTAATAAATAAAATTCATGATTAGATGCAATGACAAAATAGGCATCCCCATGAATAAACATACACATGATCATCCTTCACAGTACAATTGATATTCCATCACAGCCTGGGTAGTCATCCAACACAGTACCAGTGATCTTCCATCAGGGCATGGGTAATCATCCAACACTGTAACTGTAGTCAGATAAGCAACACCAGCAATTATCAGACAACAAGATGGAACAAAAGTCATTCATTCAGTAGCATGTCCTTTGCAGAATCTCGCTCTCATAACAACCTTCTGGAAAACCTCTCGATCATAAGCAAGATTTCCTGCTTCAGATACATCCATCTGGAGATCATCCGCCACATCCTGCACCCATCTTCTCTTTGGCCTTCCTCTTCCTCTTTTCCCAGGCATATATCCCTCCATTATTGTTCTCAGGCACAGACATAGCTATTATATTCCTATATTCTTATTTAAACTATGAAGGTTCGTTCAAAACTCACCCCACAGCAGATAATCGTCAATCCACAATCAAGAACCTATTGGATCTTTTGGATCTTCACAGGGCCTGTCTACCCTCTCAACTGCGGTCAGGAAAAACAGTGGCTACGCTCGGCCGTACCTGGGGCATGTTCGCCCATCTACTTGGTAGTGGCTCAGGCTCAGATACAACACACAGGAGATGCTAGCCTCGTGGCCGACACACCGGAAGCTCCCGGCGTCTTCAATTGGTAGGCACATCGTCGACAGTGGCCATATGGTGGACAGAAACACTGCCTTTCGCGTGTTGTTTAACACACAAAATACTCGCTTGTTAAAATTTGCAGAAGCAATTATGATCTATCAACGCAAGCCAGAATTGTGCAAACAGAAAGACATGTTAGTCAGCTTAAAATTACCGTGGTAGATAAGTGACATTACTGTGCGAATATGTGTATATTTCAACTTGAAGGATTTATCTAGTTAATTCACGTAAGTTGTGTGATTTCTGCAGTATGTACCTGACGAGATGCAGCGAAATATGCCATGCAATAAATCGTGCAATCTATTGTTTGTGTCTTCGTTATTCAAATTCACTACGGGAAAACATTGTTTTGAAAGAAAACTGTCTCACGAACAAAGAAAACTGACTAATGAACAAAGAAGACTCTCTCATGAACAAAGAAAACTCTCGCATAAACAAAGAAAACTGTCTCATGAACAAAGACACATGTCTCATGAACAGCATTATGTTTCGGAAACTGAAATACTTTGTGCATAAGAAACTTCACAGTGGTTTCTGGAGAGGCGGCAGTGATCGACCAGCTCAAAGATGGAAACATAACATTAATGACGTATTGGACATGAACATGCATGAGGCGGATAACTGGCAAAGAATTGAGAGCTTTATCGTTTGGCTGTAAAGAGAGGGCGTTCTGCAGAGGGCTTGCTATACGAAGAAAGTATCATCAGAATGTACGTTTAAAATCAGGATTAACGTCTCTGCCTGTGACTACTCAAGCAAACCACACAATCTGATATGTATACGTTGGCTCAATCCAGACATTTTCAAAACACCCGCACAAGGCACAAACAAACTACTCTGTGTGGGTTAAACGAGGAGGTTTTTCCAGCATTGTTCTTTCCCCAAGGTCAGTACAATATTATTCATTAGTATTTTCCAAGACACAATCAATCATTCAGATAAGAATCGATTATTCCGGAACTTTTTGACGCTACTTCGTATGATGTCACGGTTGCGGTAGGTGAGGTGACCAACTCCCATTTGCTCTACCAAGCAGGTGTGTAACTACGCGGCACACGCTGGACACGCCAAATTATCATAACAGAATATTACAACGTTACACATCTGATGTATACAAATATAACCATATCATACAGTCACATATTACCATCCGATACAGTCACATATTCCCATATATTCATAGCTGATACAGTCACATACTGCCACATATTCCCATCTGAGTCAGCCACATATTCCCATCTGAGTCAGCCACATATTCCCATCCTATACAATCTCAGATTCCCATCTCATACAACCACATATTCCCATCTGATACAGTAACATATTACCATCTGATACAGTCACATATTCTCATCTGGTACAGTAGCATATTTCTATCTGATACAACCACATATTCCAATCTGATACAGTTACATATTCCCATCTGATTTAATCATTAGCATCTGATACAGTCACATATTACCATGTCAAAAAACCACATATTTCCGTCTGATGCAGTCACATGTTCCCATCTGATACAGTCACATATTCCCGTCTTATATCATCATCATCATCATCATCATCATAATCATCATCGTCATCAGCATCATCATGTGCTTCTCCAGCTGACGAAGGCGTTCATGTCTTTCACAGATCTCAGTCCTCGGTTTTCTGGATCAACTCTGTTGATGATATCTCTCTTTGCCACTATCTCTACCTCTACCCTTTTCCCACTAATGTTCCAGTTTTGAAAATATTCTCCAACGTCTCTCTTCTCATCACATGCCCAAAGAATGTTGTTCGCATGGTTATATATAATGTTCGAGTCTCATTAGCCTCTTGCAAGCAATCATTGTTAGTTATTCTGACAGCGTCCATGCGTTTCCTAATTTGTGGCCTCTCTTTGACCTGTCTCATTAGTATGATTTATGTATGTATGTATGTATGTATGTATGCATGCATACATACATACATACATACATACATACATACATACATACATACATACATACATACATACATACATACATATGTATATACATACGTATGTATGTATGTATGCATGCATGCATGCATGCATGCATGCATGCATGCATGCACGCACGCACGCACGCACACACACACACACATACACACATACACACATACATACATACATACATACATACATACATACATACATACATACATACATACATACATACATACATACATACATACATACATACATACATACATACATACATACATACATACATACATACATACATACATACATACATACATACATACATACATACATACATACATACATACATACAACAAGATTTGCTGTCGCCCGTGTGTTGCCGGGGCCCATACGGGGGAGGAAAGAATAGTAACACTGTCAGGATCTTATATTCGGCTCGTTGGCTAACACGTGTGAGACAGTACAAGTATAACGTGATTCGACGTAAGACACAGCAACACAAGTTCTATGGATTTATTGCCACATTAAATACAGAACAATAATTACAACGATCTACAATATATAACTCACAACCACAATACAGCTCATAGGTCTGACGCTCAAGATATCAGTCGTTCGGCTTACAACCACGGAGATTCACACAAACGCCTTGCTCTCGTCACACATGTCCTTCCAGTCTCCTGTCCCAGCTTGGTCTGAGCTATCACGCACACTGCCCACTGCCTCTGGTGGGGTCACGTGGCTTGCGTGCGTCTGTCGTCAGCCTGACCGCTGGTCGCGTGTCAGGTAACAATCTCGCCAGCCGACAACTCTTGTCCGCCGGGTGCCGTAACGATGTTGCTGCATAGCTAGGCTCTGACATTCTCCCCGGGTACCTCAATGAAAGATGCCATCTTTCATTCATGATGTATGTATATACTGGGGTAGTGTTAATTTCATGTCAGAGACTACTCTTTCCCAGTGTTATGCATGAAAATACATATATGGCATAGAAATATATACACAAAATGTAAGTTGCATTGAAATGACAAATGAAGTACAACTTTTAACACAACTCAGGTTTCATCCCCCTGATGCCTGGTTACCTCCATTGCAATAATACCCAGTCAGATCAGTAGTACCAGCTTCACGCATCTACCTCGCAGCAATTTGAAAAAAACGTAATAATATGGTTGTTTTGCAACAACCATCTAGCCAGACTGAAATACGGCTTTGTATTAGTCGTATTAAACACTTAAACTCTGCCCTCATTTGGTCAGGAGCTCTTATGTTGGTTTGCAATGTTGGCAGCTCTATGACATGCTTGGTGGACGCCTACCTGCTGTGCTAACCATTTGAGCAACAAAATGTCTATCTATACAATACACATTAATGAATATGTTTCAAATTATGGCCCTTGATGTAATTCACAAATGCAAGGGAAGTAATTTTGACATTCAAGAAATTCTATACATTACAATAATTATTTAATTTCTTAGCGTTATTGCTTGACGTTTCTTCATATTAACGAGAAAAAGTCGGTAATATGAATACATTAATCAAGATATGATTCTAAGATTACACTAATCAAAATAAATAAGTACCCAATTGGTGTATTATATTTTATAGATTCAAAAGGATTTTACAATCGTCATAAATTTTTGAAAATTTGTATATCGTCTGCTAATTTTGCTATACTTTTTAAATTACACCGGAAATCCACACGAAACGCAAAATTTAGTTGCTGTTTCACTGTTTGAACACAACTGTTCCGGTTTTAACGGATGGTAAAATGTTATCAAAGTTCGTGTTTGATGTTATAGTATCACAACTCTCGGATTATGATGGAATGTTCTTGTTTCCGATGTGTTCACAACTTATGGATAATGATCGAATGTTCTTATTTCGGATGTTGAAACGTCGAACAATTTGGATTAAATTCGCTGCAGAGGTGGTGTAGAAGTCAATGTTCGGTCCACATTTGCACATGTCGTTAAAATATCACGGTGAAGAAAATCACTCACAGCTGTCACTGTTAAATGGTAAAGTTCGCTTCTGGTAAGTGGTTAAGCGTCTGTGACACTGTTCTTGGTGTATATATACAATTAATATTGTCCTCTTTCTAACACACACTACACAATTATACTACACTCATTACATGACTTGATTAAAATAAGTATATTATACATGTCGGTTTTTAAACCGTATCACAATTTCAATTATAGACCTTACACAGTAGGTGAATGGCAACAGAATTCACTCATTGGTGGCTGTGTTGGGCTGAGTGTAATAGTACACAGTGCACTCAGACATTGCTTACTGGGTCGGTCGGACAACGGGACAAAAGGTCGGCAATTGTATTCATTCTGCCGGGAATATGGCGAACTTCGAAACTGAAATTCTGAAGCTTCAAGGACCAGCGAGCAATCATATTATTGGATGGTACTCCGGCATTTATATACCGTAATGGACTGTTGTCAGTTTCGATGATAAAGTGACGTCCTAGAAGATATCTGGATAGCTTCGTCACACTTTCTACTAAGGCCAGTGCCTCTAATTGCGGAATGGACCATGCACGTTCTCGAGGCCTTGGTTTTCTTGATAGGAAACAAATTGGATGCAGGATGTTGTTGTATTCCTGCAACAGGACTGCCCCAATGGCAACGGAGCTAGCATCTGTTCTTAACCTGAAAGGTAAATGGATGTTGGGCAATTTAAGAATGAGATTATTGGAATTCTTATCAGAAAAGTGTGCCAAAACTTTATGAAATGCATTTCGTAGGCATTCATCGTGTACAACTTTTTCGGGCTTATCCTTGGTTAGTAAGTTAGAAAAAAACCTCAGTCAGTTCTGAAAAATCAGGAATAAAGTTCCTGTAATAGTTGATAAGTCCCAACAAACTGCGGACTTGTTTCTTATTTGTTGGAAGTGACAGTTTTAGAATTTTGGAGACAATTTTGTTGTCTGTCATGACAAAGCCATTGGATATTCTGTACCCCAAAAATGATATCTCTTGGTAAGCCATGCTCACCTTTGAAGGTTTCACTGTCAGTCCGTGCTGTCTGATACGTTCTAGTGTCTGTTCCAGTGTCTTTATATGTTCCGTCATTGTCTCTGTATGGACACAGATGTCGTCGATATAGCAAATGATATTAGGAATGTCAGATAGGAGGAGTCGTGTCATGCGTACGAATGTGGCTGGGGCATTGACTAGCCCAAATGGAAGTTTGCACCATTCGTACAGTCCCCAAGGCGTGGCGAAAGCTGTTAGATGTCTGCTGTATTCATGTACAGCAATCTGCCAGTAACCTTTAGACATGTCAAGGGTCGTAAAGAACTTAGCGTCAGTCAGTTCTGTCAGAAGATCGTCAGTGTTTGCCATTGGTTCAAGATCTAAAACAGTTATTTTGTTCAGTTTTCTGTAGTCGATGCAAAGTCGTATTGTGTTGTCCTTTTTACGTACAATGACCATGGGTGAAGAGAAGTCT
The DNA here is from genome assembly GCA_014155875.1 of Cepaea nemoralis. NCBI lineage: Eukaryota > Metazoa > Mollusca > Gastropoda > Stylommatophora > Helicidae > Cepaea > Cepaea nemoralis. Next base: position 83,983 of record JACEFZ010021406.1, read on the forward strand.
GATAGGGATCGTCTGATGATGTTGTTTTTTTCTAAGTTGATGATTTCCTGATGTAATTGTTCCTTGTAATGTAATGGTATGGTGTATGGTCTGCATCTTATGGGTGTGTTTGATGTGAGTGTGATGTGATGCTGTACTAATTCTGTTTGTCCTGGGTTGTCTGAAAAGATGGTGTTGTACTGTTGTATCAACTGTTTGCAACTGTTTGTCTCTGCTTGACTTAGGTTTGGATTGATCTTGATCTCCTTCAAGCAGTTTGTCGTGTCTAATGTAGGTGTTGGAATCTCGTCGCTAGAATCGTCATCTTCGTGATCTATTATCACGGTGCAAGCTGTCGTATCGTCTTGTTCGTCGTCTCTGTTGTGGTATGGTCTTAGCATATTTATGTGAAATATTTTGTGTTTGTCTTTTATTAGGATTTCGTAGTCAACAGGTGAGATTTGTCTTGTCACTTTAAAAGGTCCCTGCCAAGAGTCGGTCAGTAGCTGTCTGTCACTAGGTAGTAGTAGTAGAACGTCCTGTCCAGGTGTCAATGTTATAGTCCTGTTACCTTTGTCTGCGTACTGTCTGTAAGTAGCACCAGATAGTTTTAGTGCATTTTTAGCAATTTCACATGATTTAATTATCCTTTCACGCAATGATGTTACATACACAAATGATGATATGGGTTTCAGTACTGGAGTGGAATCAGTTAACATTTGGTGATAAATTGTTAATGGGCCTCGTGGTTTGGCACCATAGATGAGTTCAAAGGGAGAGAAACCGGTACTAGAATGTGGTACCTCGCGATAAGCAAAGAGAACAGCTGGTAAGTATACATCCCAGTTATTGGGGTGATCTTGAGTTACTTTGGCAAGCATGTGCTTCAGATCCCCATTAAGCTTTTCTATAATCCCGCTCGAGTGAGGATGATAGGGGGTATTGAAGACTTGCTTCACTCCTAACATTTTAGTGAAAGCTTGGGTGGATGCGGCAATAAACTGAGTGCCTCTATCAGACTGGATAGTATCTGGAAACCCAATTCGGGAGAAGATATGGAAGAACACTTCCATGATATCGTTGGCAGTAATGTTCTTTAGCGGAATCGCTTCTGGCCAGCGGCTACATTGATCAATAATTGTTAGAATATATTTATTCCCTCTAGTTGTTGTATGACTAAGAGGGCCCACAATGTCAACTGATAATTTTTCAAAAGGTCGACTGGCTAAGTCAGTGACTTGTAACTTTGCCTGTGGGTGTTTACCTTTTTTTACTAGTTTCTGGCATGTATCACAACTTCTGCAATATGTTTTTATGTCATTACAGAATTTTGGCCAATGAAACTGTGTCAATAGTTGCCCCCACGTCCACACATGTCAGGATCTTATATTCGGCTCGTTGGCTAACACGTGTGAGACAGTACAAGTATAACGTGATTCGACGTAAGACACAGCAACACAAGTTCTATGGATTTATTGCCACATTAAATACAGAACAATAATTACAACGATCTACAATATATAACTCACAACCACAATACAGCTCATAGGTCTGACGCTCAAGATATCAGTCGTTCGGCTTACAACCACGGAGATTCACACAAACGCCTTGCTCTCGTCACACATGTCCTTCCAGTCTCCTGTCCCAGCTTGGTCTGAGCTATCACGCACACTGCCCACTGCCTCTGGTGGGGTCACGTGGCTTGCGTGCGTCTGTCGTCAGCCTGACCGCTGGTCGCGTGTCAGGTAACAATCTCGCCAGCCGACAACTCTTGTCCGCCGGGTGCCGTAACGATGTTGCTGCATAGCTAGGCTCTGACACATACATACATACATACATACATACATACATACATACATACATACATACATACATACATACATACATACATACATACATACATACATACATACATACATACATACATACATACATACATACATACATACATACATACATACATACATACATACATACATACATACATACATACATACATACATACATACATACATACATACATACATACATACATACATACATACATACATACATACATACATACATACATACATACATACATACATACATACATACATACATACATACATACATACATACATACATACATACATACATACATACATACATACATACATACATACATACATACATACATACATACATACATACATACATACATACATACATACATACATACATACATACATACATACATACATACATACATACATACATACATACATACATACATACATACATACATACATACATACATACATACATACATACATACATACATACATACATACATACATACATACATACATACATACATACATACATACATACATACATACATACATACATACATACTTACATACATACATACATACATACATACATACATACATACATACATACATACATACATACATACATACATACATACATACATACATACATACATACATACATACATACATACATACATACATACATACATACATACATACATACATACATACATACATACATACATACATACATACATACATACATACATACATACATACATACATACATACATACATACATACATACATACATACATACATACATACATACATACATACATACATACATACATACATACATACATACATACATACATACATACATACATACATACATACATACATACATACATACATACATACATACATACATACATACATACATACATACATACATACATACATACATACATACATACATACATACATACATACATACATACATACATACATACATACATACATACATACATACATACATACATACATACATACATACATACATACATACATACATACATACATACATACATACATACATACATACATACATACATACATACATACATACATACATACATACATACATACATACATACATACATACATACATACATACATACATACATACATACATACATACATACATACATACATACATACATACATACATACATACATACATACATACATACATACATACATACATACATACATACATACATACATACATACATACATACATACATACATACATACATACATACATACATACATACATACATACATACATACATACATACATACATACATACATACATACATACATACATACATAGATACATAGATAGATACATAGATAGATAGATCCCCGCCAGAGCCTAGGCGAAGCCGGGCCGGGCAGCTAGTATATATATATATATATATATATATATATATATATATATATATATATATATATATATATATATATATTGATTGGTTGATTTGGGAACCGACATCACAGCATTCGGGGCATTCTCATAAGCGCTCCGTCGCCCTCTTCAGCAGCCAGCGAAGAGTTCCAACACCAATAGCACCAGTAGCTATCTGATTATATGTCCGTCACGCCTTTCCTCTGAGCGTCGAGCGTCGGCCAGATCCCCTCGTCACTCCTCGCAGTCGCATTCTTACCAGATCATGGTGATCCATTTGCTCTTCCGAGGTGTACACGTGCTCCCACAAGGTCGCAACCACATCTGCTTTGTCATGTTTTGTCTGTCCGCCTGTTCATTCTCCAGGACACCAGCATGCCCCGGAAAAAAGATCCAGACGATGCTTGCCACCCGTGACTTCCGAAGAGAAGCACGCCACTCTGCACGACGCTTGCCTGTCCTCACCCTCCTCAGCATGCTTTCTGAGTCAGTTACAATCACGATGTGTGTGTGTGTGTGTGTGTCTGTGTGTGTGTGTGTGTGTGTGTGTGTGTGCGTGTGTCCTATTCTCCATCCAGCGGAAATCAGCGCTGACCACCTCCACCTCCATTATATATATCGCGTTGGTGACTTGCGGGATAAGTGAGCCGGCCGCTCAGAAAGCAATGGCAAACTACTGAGCTAAATCTTGCCAAGAAACCAACAATCAGCTGAAAGATGCTGATGTAATATATGCATATTTTGTAAATGTTTATCGAGTGTTGAAGATGTTGCATTCTGTATTGTAGGTAAGTTTACATGCGTCCTGTATGTTTAATGTTCTTGTATTAACGGGCGTTGCACCTCTATAGTCATAAGTGCGACTAGTTGTTGCATTCTCACTAATTAGTGTGTGTGTGAGTGTGTGACATGTGTGCTTGTGTGTGTGTGTGTGCGTGCGTGTGCTTGTGTGCGCGTGCGTGCGTATTAAGTCATTTGTAGTCGCTGTTTGCATGTCCCTATTTATTGTGCTTTGTTCTGGTGGTGATATTTCTGTCCTGTGTCTATTGACGTTGTTACAGTCTGGCGTTTACTGTGTGTGTATTATGATGCTGCACTGACGTGTAGAATGGTTATCTCTCTTTTGGTTCAGTGTGCTGCGGTGTTTGATGTTTGTTTTACTCTGTGTTGCATCAGTCTCTGTGTGATGGATTGATGTCCTTTATGGTGCTGTTTTGTCTTTTTCTGGTGTCAATGTGAGTGGTTAGATGTTTATTGTCGGTGTAGTCTCGGTCCATGACGACTGTGAAAACTGAAAATGACGTACATAAATCTGTTGGCACTTGTACCCACTCCTCATCAGGTTCTAAGTCCTCAAGTGAACACACCTGTTGAAGAATGTCTTCAGCTTGACCCATCCACGACCTTCCTCTTTTTAGCCTGCTGTCCTTCACCTTCATAATTTCACTATGCAGTGGATGTTGGTGTTTGCGTTAACTCTGAGGTAGGCACGTGCACTGCAAATTTGTATTCTGACTTCAATGGTTGGAAAATCAGGAATCAATCATCGCCCTGCATGCTGTATCTCTTGTACAACCAAGAATAATGTGCATAGCATCGTTCTGTATCCTTTCCTTCCTTTCTATTTGCTTACGGCTGAGAGTCAGAATCGCCATCGCATACTCCAAAACAGACATGACCAGCCCCTCGTATAGAAGACATAGAGGGCGCTGCTCACAGATTGCTGCCGCCACTACCCACATCGCAGCCAAACCCCGCTTGGCCTTTGTTATCACCTGGTCCATGTGCTCATTATAAGCAAGGCTTCGATCAAAACGTATCCCCAGGTAATTCATTGCCTGCGTTCTTTCCACAGTCTCTGAAAACAAATTTACACTTGGTGTTGAAGTGTTGACAATATGTTTATTCAACGATTGATTGATTGATTTAGGAATCGACATCACTGATTTCGGGACATTCCCATAAGCGCTCCTTCCCCATCCTCAGCAGCCAGCGAAGAGTTCCAACACCAATAGTACCAGTACAATCTGATTAAATATCCGTTTCGCCTTTCCGCTGAGCGTTGAGCGTCGGCCAGATCCCCTCGTCTCACCTCTCTCTGTCTCATTCTTGCCAGACCATGGTAATCCATTTGATCCTCCGAGGTGTACACGTGCTCCCACAAGGCCGCAACCACGTCTGCCTTGTCATGTATCAATACTCCACCAAGTTCTGCAGAGCCAGCCAATTTGTCCGCCTGTTCATTTCCCAGCACACCGGCATGCCCCGGAGAAAAGATCCAGGCGATACTTGTCACCCGTGACCTCCGAAGTGAAGCAAGCCACTCCGCACGAAGCCTGCCCGTCCTCACTCTCGTCAGCATGCTATCTGAGTCAGTTGCAATCACGATGTGTGTGTGTGTGTTTGTGGCATTCTCCATCCAGCGGAGAGCCGCAGTGACTGCCTCCACCTCCATTCTTAAGCTGGATGTTGTGGTATCATATGCCAGGCTCTCCTGCACCAAACGTCGACCATTAGCTTTGGCTATGAACCCCCAGCCACTTCTCTCACCTCTTGACACCGATCTGTGTAGATAGTCACATCACCCGAGTGAGCATGTCCTGAATTAGTTGCTGGATTTCCACTTCCGTGGCCCCTTCTGGCCACTCCCTGCACTCACGGCTATATGTGATTATAACTCTGCACAAGTCTGACTGCTCCGCTGGCACTCTGACCCACTCCTCTCCTCGCCTAATGTTCTCCAAGGGGCACACCTGTCTGATCCTATCCTCCGCCTGAGCCATCCATGATTTCCCTGTTATCAGTCGCTGATCCTTAACTACGTCCAGCGACTCATGCAGTGGGTGATCTGTGTCTGCAACTACTCTGAGGTATGCCTTCGCCTGCATCACCTTGTTTATTCAACGAGAACCATGTCACTGTTGCCTTTATCGGTTGACCATTGCGCCAGCTTCAATACGCCAAGTACTTATGCGATTGAGTTCGGTTTGTAATTCCACAGCAACCTGATCTCTATCCTTACCCTGACGATACACTAACACATCGTTGGTGTATGACAATCTCCTCCCTGGTCCTCTGATCTGCTCGCCGGTAATTTTCACAGTGAAGGCGTTGAACAGCACCAGGGATAATGGGGATCCATGTGGCAGGCCCGGATATATTGTTATTGGTTCATATGTTCAACTACCACATCTAAACACTACTTTCCGTTGGGAAAAAAAGAGAGAGCTGCGGCGATCCAACTTAGGAGGAATGGATTTATCTTGAGTTCAAGAAGCTGAAACATTAAGAAATCCGATGCTGCTCTGTTGTACGTAACCTCGAGATCAATAACCACAGCATATGTTTAAATGCCTGAGTGGAAAACTTCATAGACATCATAGGCAAACACTGCTGCGTTTACAGGTTTCTCTGTTTGAACGGTACCCTCCAAGGGTAGGTGGGAAACAACCTTGCCTCTCTAGCTAACTTGATATTTTTCTGGCAATTAACTTCTCCAGCAGCTTGCCTATTGTATTTTGCATGGTTATACCCGATATCCCTGAATTTTTGTGTGGTCTTTGCCAGGCTTCGGCAAGGGAATCAGATAGCTGTGTAGCAACTCTTCCTTGATGCTAGCATTCCTTTTGCTGTTGTTGAACATATCTGCTAGTTCCTGGAGCTCGTTGTCGGTACACATGTTGATGTCGTCATACCTTATACCATCTGGCCCTGCTGTTTTTTGATTGTCGAAACACAGCATTGATCTCTTTCACCGTCACTGTGTCTTCAACTGCACTATTCTGGTCCTTACACCTATCTGAGGTAACCGCTTTGGCACAATTTCGGCCTCTCATGTCTGTCTGGTTGTTTTGCTCTAGATAATGATCAAAAAGGGCTTTCTCCTGATTTTTGTAAGACCTCTGCTAGATAAGGTCAGCACTTTGGAAGTCAGGAACATTCTTATTCTTGACTGCCCCATTCATACTTTTATGTAGTCGTCAGAATAATTTAAGAGAATTCTCTGTGCTTATTTTTTGACACAACTCTGCCCACTTTTCATTTTTATATACTTTAACCAGATTTTTGAAATATCTAATGTTGGTGTCCATCTCTCTTTCCAACTGCATGATAAGACTAGTATGGGCAACTCTGTTCTTCTTGGCGTTTTGCCATCTCTTTACAGCACAACGCTTATCGATCCAGGCTTTTTCCACCTCATTATTCCACTAAGGTGGCTGCTCCCAGCTTTTTCTTTCCCTGCCATGATGATTACTGCGTTTGTTGCGCCTTAATTTAATCACCACATCTTGCCCTGAACTGTCATACTTGGAGGTCTTGACTATTGACTTGTGCTGCCTGGTTCTGCCGTTCTCCACCAATATGCTGCAACGGTGGTGGTCGCTGCTATGGTGCCCTAGGACACCCCATCTACATATTGTAGTGACTGAAGAAGAAACCAGCGCCAGGTCAATAACACTGTCCTCATCACCTGGACGACTTGCTGTCCTTGTGACGCAGCCACTGTTGATACAAACAATGTCACTGGTTTCAAGTGCCGCGTTGAGCACCTCCCTGTGTGTTGAAATAAATGTTACCCTATGATTTGCCTTTAGCGTTAAAATCGCCGCAGTAAATGACATTCCTCTCATGACGTAATATGTAACTCAGACACTGCAATCTCTGGGAATCCACACTCGAGTTACAGGCATAAACATTAACCAACAAGAATGGTAGACCGGACTGAACTCTAACAGCATTTATTTGTATCTCGTCACTGTCCCAACTAGACATGTCCAGCTCTGAAGCCACTATGCTGTCTCAAATCAGAATGGCCATTCCCAGGTGTCGCCTGTTGTAATAATATTTGAAGCCGGCTATCTGGAGTGAATTAACACCCAGTCTGGTCTCATGAAGCGCTACTATATCCTTTATGTATGCCAGACATTCCAAAATTGGGCTTTGTTTTGCGCTGGCACAGTTCCTTTATAGAATACGTGCGTTCTTGAAATCTTTCTGAAAATCGTATATCATGTATGTACCTACAACATTTTTCATACATTAAACATCGTAACAAACGTTCCACTTTACAAAGTAAATTGCAAAACAGTTATATATGGCTTTTGCTTGAGCGCGCACACGAGAGAGAGAGAGAGAGAGAGAGAGAGAGAGAGAGAGAGAGAGAGAGAGAGAGAGGCAGACAGACAGAGAGAGAGAGAGAGAGAGAGAGAGAGAGAGAGAGAGAGAGAAAGAAGGATAGAAAGTAATACAGCACTATCTGTGAAAGTATGTGTTTGATCATGTACAGTATGAAGTGTGAACTTCATGGGAGTGGCATTTTGTTTAATCTGTGAATAGTTGGGAAATTTCCTGTTGAAAAATGTGTGAAAATATGAGTGAGTTTATTGTGTGCTGATTGTGAGAGGCCGAGTTTCGGCTAGACAATGTTGGATGTCTGTACTATGCTAACACTACACGCAGTTTTGTGTATTTATCTTTTGTGATTGTAGGTATTGTGTTTAAGAAGATTGCTTTGTATATGTCAGTGTTCTTGTTTGTATGTGTTTCTATGAGTTCTTGTAGTGTAATCTGTGTGGCCGTGATTGTTGGACATGCATAGTAAGTATTTTCTTCTGATCCTTGAATGTTGTGTCTGCATAGTTAGCATTTTGCTACTTGCTTGGATCTCTGTGCTGCTCTTTCTGTAGTTGTTTCCATGTTGATAAGTGGTCTGTATGTTATTTCTTTGGCTTTCAGTGTGATATGTTTGTTGTGTAAGTTAGTAAAAGTACAGCTATAGCCTTTAATGTAGTATTTGTCTCCTCATTTATTCTTAGGAGGAATGGACGTGCTTGTTGTTTCACTAAGTATTTGTATGTCTACTTGGTTGTCTGTTGTGTTAGATACTTATTGCCGTTTTTCTAGCAGTCGTGTAGTTGCTAGCAGTTGTGTTGTGCTAGTCCTCTTTTTTTTTTTTTAAATCTTGTATAAGTGTTTTGTTTTGTATACTGTATACTTGGGGGATCTAACACTGCAACTAAATGTATTATCTTAGGAATGTTGAAGGGGTTTACAACTGTGTTTCTTCCAAGAATTGTTGATGTCTTGTATTTGTACCTATGTAATATGTCTATAATTTGTTTTTTCCAGGTAATGCCATGTTTATGAGTGTGTTTTTTACTAGGATCGCTTGGAAAAGTGATCCCATATATTTTTATGTTGTCTTTGACTATTAGATCTGGAGGGAAATCCGCTTTATTCTTCCACTTTCCCAGACCCACTATGTTAGATTTCTGAATGTTTATGTTAGCCCCTCTTCCCTCACCAAACTTTTTGAGGGTTTGAAGTATGTTTATTACTATTGTGTCTTTATTGTAGGGAGCCGGCTTCCTGGCCTAGACGTTAGCAACTTTTCTCCGTAATTTCGTATACTCTCGTAAGTAACATGACGACGATGAGAATCAGCAGTGGTTCGAATCGCGTCGGTAACTTAGGGGTATGTGAGCCGGCCGCTCAGAAAGCAATGGCAAACTACTGAGCGTAATCTTGCCAAGAAATCAACAATCAGCTGAAAGATGCTGATGTTGACAGCGATGTTCTGTAAAGGATACGCAAACAAACAACAATAATTTATTGTAGGGAAGAAAGCGGTGTCATCTGCATAAGCAATTACTTTCCACTCTCCTAACTCTGCTATAATCGCTCTTTAATGTTGGTGTTATTGTGAGTACATAATACATATAGGATTGTTGATAGTGGACACCGTTGTCTGACAAATCTTGTGATCCTGAAACTGGCAGTGAGTGAATGATTCATCAGTACCTTGCTTTCATGAATTGTATACAAGATTTGTATGCACTGTCTGTAGTACTATTCTATATTACCGTGTGCTAGTGCCTTATGTAAGTCTGAGTGTAAAATTCTGTCAAAGACCTTCTCCTGGTCCAGCGATAAGAGACATGAAGGGCAGTCTTTCTGGTTTGTGCATGTGATGATATTTCTAAGAAGTGTGTTATTTGGTGTATGTTTCTGTGTTCTATACCGCACTGTTGGTCTGGGTGTATCAGTGATGGCACGAACGTTTTAATTTTGTTTGCAAGTGATTTTGCTAGAAGTTTGTAGTCTGTATTTAATAATGAGATGGGTCTATTGATTTTCAGTTGTACTTTGTCAGTGTTGTCTTTATGTACGACATGATGCAACTGTTGGGGGGGGGGGGGGGGGGTTTCGTGTTTGTGAAAAGCCTCTTTGTAAACTTTTAGAAGGAAGCTGCCTAGAATAGGAAAGAAGTACTGGTAGAATTCTACAGTGAGTCCATCTGGTCCTGGTGTTTTATCTTTTTGCATTTAATTGAGTGCATGTGTTATGTCTGCCAATGTAAGCTCTGTGTATAGTGTGTCTTTATGTGTGTAAGGCAGTTTCTTTCTGTATTGTAAGAACCTATTTTGTGTTTGTGTGTTGGTTGGTTCTGATGTATATAGGTCAGTTTAGAATTGTTGGTATGTTTCTACAATATGTGTTGCCTCTGTTTGTGTTTCCTTGCATGTCTATTATTGATCCTATTTGTATTTTGCGTTGTGTGTTTTATTCTATTCCAAGTGTTGTTTTCTGTGAAGTTTTTCTGATACGGTAGTGAGTACACAACCCGTGGTGCTATTGACAGATGCAAAATCATACTCGGTGCGCTCCTGCTTGGGAAATTGTTAGTACTAAGGACACTAATTTCTGAACGTAGCAGTCAGCATAAGGTCACCATACAGTGGATACCATCTCACTGTGGAGTAACCGGAAACGAGAGAGCTGATCGATTAACTAAGGAAGGAGCCAAAGAAGTACAGCTTGATGTGCCCATTATTTATTTTTATTTTGTTGCGTATCCCTTACGGGACGTTGCAGTCAACACCAGCATTTTCAGCTGCTGTTGATGTACTAGGCAAGTGTTACGTTCAGTAGTTTGCCATTGCTTTCTGAACGACCGGTCTCTATACCTTTTTCGAAAAAACCAGCACCGCCTTGTTTCGAACCCGGGTATACGGGCTCACAAACCGCGTTCGCAAGCCCTTCAGCCACAGAGACCGGCTCTATACCACCAAAAGAAATGAATGATCAAATCATCCAGAAAGCCACCAAAACCTGCTCAAGACGACTACCACGTATACCACAAATCATTATTCTGAGCCTCAAAACAGGACTCGATTGATTAGGCAACCACGTGTATACAAAATTCAAGATTGGTGAAACAGCCATGTGCTCATGTGGATTGGCGTCGCCGACAGCAGATTACATACTCCAAGACTGCCCAAATACAACTAACATATCTAGGCAAACCTTCTGGCCTAGAGAGACGACAGTGGAAGATAAACTATATGGGCCCTTGAGTGAACTATAAAAGACAGTTAAATTCATACAAGAGACAACAATATAGTTATAGACATATTTCAAGAGAACGAAAGAATAATAATATGGTTTAGTTCTAAGGAGTGCAGGACATAATGTGTGTTGCTGGTATTGTTCTAATTGTGATTATAGTGGGTGTAGGTGTAGTGTATTCGTGTCAGTCTGTTTTGTGAGTTGTATTGCTGTTTATATATCCTTTGTATCTTCGCGGGGGGGGGGGGGGGGAGTGTGGGGGCACGAGCCATAAAATTAGCTTCTAAAGGAAAGAACTGGATAGAGGATAGGAACCCATCCCCTTGGGCATACCCTGATAATATTCCTCGGATACTTAATTAAATTCCTCTTCAGTGGGTGTTATATTCTAAAAGATGAAACCCTAACAAATAAACCTCACACTTTATTCCATTTCTGATATTTGCTCTCCATGCAACACGTTCAGCGGCGACTTGCTCCCAATGTGCATTATCAATGCTTATATCAGTCATGTCCCACTTACAAATATCTTAGCATCGTAGTAGAGGTCAACCCTGAGATCTCCTACCCGTCTGTAATTCACCAAAAGATGTCATTTGGTATTCTACCATCATCCATCCTCCTAATGTGTCCTATCCATCAAAGTCTACGAAGACTGAGCGTGGATTATACCGTCACACAACCTAATCTTTCCAATACTTCAGTATTTGTGATTTTGTCTTGCCACTTAATACCAAGTATTCTTCGCAGACACCGCATATTAAAGCTGTTTAAACGTTTCTCTTGCTGTGATTAAGTTGTCCAGGCGTCACTGCCATAAAGAAGAATACTAAGGTCACAGGCTTGATAGACAAGGAGTTTTGTTTTCAAAGTTAGCTTCCTGTTCTCCCAGACTCTTTTTCTTAACCTGTTCATTGTTGTTGCTGCCTTACCAATCCAGCTATTTACCTCTGATCCTAGATAAGAAATGGTCTACTATCTCTAGTTCGGCGTCTACAATAAAGATTGATAGTACACTATGTGCACCTTCTGACATAATCTGTGTCTTCTTTTTCTAATTGTTAAACCAAATTCAGAACAAGCATTGGAGAAAGCAGATAGTAGACATTGAAATTCTTCTTCAGAGTGGGTCGTAATTGCAGCATCATCTGCAAAAAGCAACTCTCTGATCAGTGCCCTCCTAATTTTGGTCTTGGCCTTCAATCTCTGAGTATTGTAGAGGCCGCCATCTGCGCGTGAGCGAATGTATATACCACCATCCTGATCACGAAAGGCATATTTTAGTAGTAGTGAAAATTATATTCCAAAGAGGGTGGGAGCTAGTACACAACCTTGCTTAACTCCACTCTTTTTTTCAAGCTCTTCAGAAGTTGCACCATCAAACTTGATTATACCCTTCATGTCTGTGTGAAACGATTCCACAATGAACAGAAGAGTTGGTGGGCAGCCAATCTTCTTTAGTGCCTTGAATAGACTCTCACGACTGACCAAATCAAATGCCTTTGTGAGGTCGATGAAGGAAATAAACAGTGGTTGTTTCTGTTCACGGCACTTTTCTTGCATTTGTCGCAATGATAATATCATATCAATGGTAGACCAGTTCTGTCAAAAGCCACATTGTGATTCGGGGTAGACTTGACCTCCCAGGACTTGAAGTCTGCGCAGAACTGTTCTAGCAAATACTTTCCCAACAATACACATAAGTGAGGTACCCCTATAGTTGGTACAGTCGCTCCCATCACCCTAGTTCTTGTACAATGTTATGATGCTCGAGTCTTTGAAATCCTGTGGGACTTGTCCTTCTCGCTAGCATAGCTCTATTAGCTAGTGGATTTGTAGAGTGATTGTGTCTTACCCACTTCTGATAACCTCTATTGGAATCCCATCCTTACCTGCAGCCTTGCCATATGCAATTTCATTTATAGCACACTTAACTTCTGTTATGGTGGGAAGTGTGTCCATGTGATCAAGAGTTGGCAGGTCCTCTATGACTTGAGTAAAGGTCCATATAATGCTCCACCAGCTGCTGATTCTTATCAATGATGATTTCTCCAGTCAAGGTTTTCAGTGGTGCACTTCTTTTGATCATTAGACCACAGCCTTTTTTTTATCCCTTCATACATGCTTCTGATGTTTCCCTTATCACTTGCATTTTGAATGGACTCACATAACTTGATCCACTAGTCATTTGCACACTACCTGAGAGCCTTTTGCACATCCTTCCTAGCTTGCTTCAGCTCACTGCGAGTTTTACGCGTTGTTCTTTCCTTGTTTCTTAAGAGAGCTATCTTCTTTTTATCAATCAAGGGCTGCAGTGTCTGACTGTGTATCCTTTATTTACATATTAACAATACCCATCATGGGAGAGAATGTATCATCACATTCTCTTTCTTTGTCATCGGGGACTGGACATATTACCAGTCGGGGACAAACATTTCATTGAGCTACCAATCACAAAGCGAGGCTTGACCTCAGAGGTCAGTTTCTTTGTCAGCCGGAATGTGGAAAGTACGACTATGACCAAGAAGAATTCGTTTAACCTCTATACCCCAACCCCGCCCACCGATAATACATCTACAGTGCTGTGATGAAGTTACTACTCAATGTAGCTAATGTCAGTCTGTGCTTGCTCTCTCTCTCTCTCTCTCTCTCTCTCTCTCTCTCTTTCTCTCTCTCTCTCTCTCTCAAACGCTCGCGTGCGCGCTCAAGCAAACAAGCCATATGTACCTGTTTTGCAATTTGCTTTGTAAAATGGGATGCTTGTTGTGTTGTTTAATGTATGGAAAAGATTTTAGGTACATACAGGGTGTACAGTTTTCAGAAAGCAAAAGTGAATGAAAATACTTGGGGCGTGAAAGATTCAGTGGTACCGTTAAAGGTCTTTAAATAAAACTAAGTGTGAATGAGAATACTGATTGATTGGTTGATTGATCTAGGAACCGACATCACAGCATTCGGGGCATTCCCATAGGCGCTCCGTCCCCATCCCCAGCAGCCAGCGAAGAGTTCCAACACCAATACTACCAGCAGCAATCTGATTATATGTCCGTCTCGCCTTTCCTCTGAACGTCAAACGTCGGCCAGATCCCCTAATCACTCCTCGCTGCCTTATTCTTGCCAGATCATGGTAATCCATTTGCTCCCCCGAGGTGTACACGTGCTCCCACAAGGCCGCAACCACGTCTGCCTTGTTATGCATTAATACTCCACCAAGTTTTGCAGAGCCAGCCAATCTGTCCGCCTATTCATTCCCCAGCACACCGGCATGCCCCGGAGAAAAGACCCATGACCTCCGAAGTATTTTAGTATGCCTGTCCCCACCTTCCTCAGCATGCTTTCTGAGTCAGTTACAATCACGATGAGAATACTTGTAGTATGAAAGAATTTCTATTGAAAGATTTTAGTATGCATCAGATGTATTTGTTTTATTCTCACATTTGTCACTTAACACTATCAAACGGCAACGCTCGGTGAATTATAAAACAAAGGAAACACAAATTACACCTTGTAAATAAATGCACACTACTTTGTATAAAATAAAAGTGTAAAAAACAAAGATACTCGATCAGATTCACCATAGCGGCAATCAGACCACTCGTGAAGGCAAATATCGCGAAGAAAAAGCCAAAGAAGTACATTCGCCACCAGTCCGACAGATATGGCAAAGTCAAGAAAACTGGCCCAAGTCGAAGGGTGTTGGCAACAGAGTCAGAAGACGGTTCAAAGGACAGTACACGATGCGAAACATATCATTATCACACACACACACACACACACACACATATATATATATATATATATATATATATATATATATATATATATATATATATATATATATATATATATAATGCGATGTCTGTCTGTCTGTAAGTATGTATGTATGTTGTTTATGCGTTCGCGAACGGTCCATGCGATTGAGATTAAATTTTCTTCACGTCTTCTTCTCATTCCGGTGCTGCCAACTGCCATAGTTTGTTAGTGTACAAACAGTTATTTACATAATAAAAGTTAATATTTAATTTACATTATAATTTATATACAGCGAGAGGACACAACTTTTAATAGCATTGCTATATAAGTAAAATTGTTGCATATTTCTCAAAAAGGTGGACCTTTTCACTACAATTATCTACAGGCATATGCGTTATAATCCTCCTCCTCCTTCCCCTCCTCCTCCTCTTCGCCATCCTCCTCCACAACATACTTCCATCCCCCTCCTCCTCGACCTCTCCCTCCTCCTCACCCTCCTCCTCCTCCCGCTTCCTCCCCCTCCTCCTCCATGCTCCTCCTCCTCCTCCTAAGCCCCCTTATCCTCCTCCTCCTCCCCCACCTCTCCCCTCCTCCCTCCTCCCTTTCTTCCCCTCCTCCTCCTCCCCCATCCTCCCCTCCTCCTCCTCCCCTCCCCATCCTCCTCCCCTCCCCATCCTCCTCCCTCTTCCCCCTCCTCCTCCTACTCCTCCCCCTCCTCCTCCTCCCCTTTTCTCATCCCCCTCCTCCGTCTCCTCCTCCTCCTTTTCCTGCTGCTGCTGCCGCCGCTCCATTTGCCCAAGTTAATTGTTGGGGGAAGATGTAAAGATAGACAGACAGACAGATAGATAGATAGATAGATAGATAGATAGATAGATAGATAGATAGATAGATAGATAGATAGATAGATAGATAGATAGATAGATAGATTCCCGCCAGGGACTGGGCGAAGCCGGGCCGGGTTAGCTAGTGTGTGTGTGTGTATATATATGTATATACACACACACACACACACACTCACACACACAACACTAATTAGTGAGAATGCAACAACTAGTCGCACATATAATAATAGAGATGCAACGCTCGTTAATACAAGAGCATTAATCATACAGGACGCATGTAAACTTACGTAAAATACAGAATGCAACATCTTCAACATTCGATAAACATTTGCAAAAGAGAGAGAGAGAGAGAGAGAGAGAGAGAGAGAGAGAGAGAGAGAGAGAGAGAGAGAGAGAGAGAGAGAGAGAGAGTAGGATAAGAGGTGGAAAACGTATGCCAAGTATATAGGTTAAAAGGAAACATACACAAATTATTGGTAATTCCATCCCGCCATTAATGTATAACACAGCTGCGGACGATTTGGCAGCAGACCTCATTGCGTAGTTATTTTACGAAATGGTATGTGTGTCAGTCATTCAGAAAGCAATGACAAGCTACTCAACATAAACTTGCCAAATGCTGCTTGTGACTGCAACGTCTTGTAAATGATATGCAACTAACTAACATTAATGTATTTAATTACATGTGGATTTGAATGTATTTATAATATTTGCAAATTATAAATAATGGAAAACACACAATTAAAATTAAAATTGTTTGCATATCCTTTACAGAACATTGCTGTCAACATCAGCATCTTTCAGCTGATTGTTTATTTCTTGGCAAGATTACGCTCAGTAGTTTGCCATTGTTTTCTGAGCGGCCAGCTTACATACCCCGTAAGTTACCGACGCGATTCGAACCACTGCTGATTCTCACCGTCGCCACGTTACTTACGAGAGTATACGAGATTACGGAGAAAAGTCGCTAACCTCTAGGCCAGGAAGCCGGCAAAACACACAATGCACCCTGTAAATTACTCCCTATGTTGTATGAAATAAAATGCTTATATATATATATATATATATATATATATATATATATATATATATATATATATATATATATATATATATATATATATATATATATATATATAATCTTCAAGCAATTAATCTCTTTTACACCATTCACCTTCAAATTCTTCAAATTATCTAATTAATATCCTATTTGTGGCTGACTCGGTCACACGATTATTAATGTGAGCCTGTGTGAGGTTTTTTTTGGGTTTATAGAGAATTACAGAAGTTCCCATGAGTGAAGTTCTATAAAGTATATCTCTCTATAAAAGATACAGGTTAGTAACAGCAAGTAGTGTCTAGAGGTATTGATATTTATTCTCGCATAACCCTTGTAGAGAAACCATTCAGAATTTTTGCTCATCGAGTACCCCCACTGTGAGAAATTAGACCTAAGTTAAGTTCTACACAGAATTATTTATTGATGATTTCTCTTCTAGGCCATATTTAGAGATCTTGGCAGTTAGCCACAGCAACCAATGAAAGCAGTTCTCTCATCTTCCAGCTGACTGTGCTCTGATCGCCAACCTCATTCTGATCTCTAATTATTTATTTCAAGTGACACAAGACACTTGGACAAATGATCACATTGACAATTGTACCATTGTAGTGAACATAACAACAACAACTGTATTTTACACTGGTTGAACAGACAACATGAGAAGATCTTGACAACAGTTGGACAAACATTCAAAAAGAATGATCACACCAACAGGTTAGACAAGTCATACATCATGGAAGATACTTGACACAACCACACAGACTTTCACAATCTCTGTAACCAACCACAACAGTAGAGTAACAGTCACCATGAA
Organism: Cepaea nemoralis; assembly: GCA_014155875.1. Lineage (NCBI taxonomy): Eukaryota > Metazoa > Mollusca > Gastropoda > Stylommatophora > Helicidae > Cepaea > Cepaea nemoralis. Next base: position 102,072 of record JACEFZ010021406.1, read on the forward strand.
GATGCTTGACACCAGATGGACAAGACAACCACAGGGACATATCTCTCAAAACTGTTCTCTTACAACTAATCTTTTATTAATGTCTGATGAGGTCAAGTGAAGACTCAGGCTTCATTTTATGCCAACAATTTACATCTCAAATATGTTTATATGCAAATTATAGTGACATTATCTATGAAAACCCAAACACATCACTCATTATCCCCACAGAACATTAACCTAAAACAAACCCTCCTCCTTCACATCTCTACACCATAGGTTATCCTACACCACACTTTATTTAAATCCTTTCTTCGACTGTTAATGAGGGAACCACCAGATAAGCTATAAATTGGGGCAAGCACAGGGACGTTCTGTTCCACTGGTCTGTTTAATCCTTTTAGCACCTATGATGGTGTTGGACAGCTCAGGTTACAGTTCTCCCCATGATGGTTTTCCAATTCAGGCTATTCCCTGCTGTCACAATCTTGAAAGAAATTTTAAAACTCTATCTTTTCACTGGTGAGTTCATGAAGTTGACACTTAGGACTGTTCTTTTACTTTTCCAGTAAAGGAAGATCTAAAAAGAAACAATATGTCCTAGCATTCTTCTTTCTGTCTATCTCACCTAAATTTGACTGTTCATGAAGTTGACACTCAAGACTGTTCTTTTACTTTTCCAGTGGAGGAAGATCTAAAAAGAAACAATATGTCCTAGCTGTCTTTCTTCACAGTCTATCACTCCTAAGATTTCTGATGGAACTGAATCACCACACCAACTTAACTATCACTAATCCATTTTGAGAATTTGCTCTATGTATTAACTTCTGCTCCTTTAGCTTTCAGCCATTATTAATTAAGCTGTGATAGGGTCTGCTTCAAGTGCACCTTTAATGTCCACTCTTAGCCAGTAGTGACATGCTGAAGACCAGGTGATCTCTCCTCTTAAGGTTTCTTCTTGAATTTATCTTGAAGATATAGCCTGGGGCGTTTACAAAATTGGAGAGTATCCCTGTCTTAGGCTTTTAAGAAAGACTTTTCTTCAGTGCCATCTGTATAGGCCAGAATTAGTGGATTCAGGCTCAATCTTTGCAACCTGTTGTTCATTTTGGTCTTTTTGGAGTCTGACTTTTCAGCTGGAGTTGAAGACTAGAGCTCAGGACTTCCCTGGAGTTGTCCTGGTAATTGAAAGGCCTCCCCCATCTTCCTCATTCTCTGTTAATAAACAAAGGCACAACATGTGTTTTACATCTATTGAACCATTGTCACAGTTATACAGTACTATCACAGATTCAGAGAGGAATGGGAGGGGAAAAAGGAGTGTGATATTCGAACACCCGCCTCTCACTGATGATGAAGTGCAGTTTTATTTGGGGGTTTGGGGTGATATCCTTTCTCCAGGTTCATCCCCAAAACCGTGAAGTCATAGGCACATACTCCCAATCAGAGGCAGCTTCACACAATTATCTTGTAAATTCTCACAATAAGTAGATCATAGGGACCGGTGTACCATGAGAACAGACAGTGTGATTAAGCACCAAGAAGTAGGCATTGTATGGCAGAAATCATGCACTAGAATTGCCTTCACATGTGGAATACACATAATGAAAGAAAACATGAATTTTCCCTGACAAATAGCATGAGCCTTTCCATGTATTCATCTGACAGACACTGTAGGTTAATTTCTACAGTGCAATGCAGTCCTGCAAACATGGATATAATAAGTGTCTTTACTTTTACAATTATGAGAAGTTAATTATATAATTATCATCTCATTCACTCAAACATTCTCAGCCATTATAAGGGAGAAATTACATGCAGTATATAGCATCACACATTCTGAAACAAAGCTGCCAAAGGTAACTCTCAAGAGCAATGTACAGTTTGGTTAAGAATGGTCATGATAGGCACTCACGAATGTTCAGAGCGCACAAAGGTTTTGCCATATGCATTGAGCGTGGTTTACAGTCATAAGCATAGGCAAATCATCAAATCAGACAGACAATAGACATGGTAAGAATGTTTCACTGCGGTAGACATGACAGGTTTTGAGCGGCAGTTTTAGAGTCACTGTACCGAAGTCCTGTCTTCTTTTTACATTTTCTCAAGAAAATACTCGGCCATTCGTCTCTCTCTCACTTCATCAGGTTTACACATAACATATTAAATGATTTAGGTACCTGGAGTGCAGATGACCACATCCTAAAGAATGCTTTTGGGCAAATTTTACCACTGCATCTTGAACATGTCCTTACGGGATGGAATCAAGTCTTCGACTGGCGGGCTAATTAATTATGTATTAAGGAGCGTTACCAGCCCAAGGGTTACCCAATCAAATTGAGACCCCACCATTCATCTACCCTCTCTCGATCTAGAATCCACGATTCTATTTTTAGTTAGGGTATTACGACGGCTTACGTGGTTAACTACTGAGTATTGAGAAATGTAAATGGACTGGGGATGCGAACGTCTGAAGACATCATGCTACAGCCTGGCGATGGGCCCTTATATACCTTCTCCTCGAGGTTGAACCGGGTATGGGTAACAGGGTATAATCGAAAATCGAAAAAGGCCATTGCCCTATTTGAACAACAATCACATTCAAATTGATCTCCTGTGTAAATAAAACCGTTTGCAGCCGGTACTTGTTGCTGACTCAGTCACAGGATTATTAATCTGGGCCAGGAATGGACAATAATGTAACTTCTCTTTGGGGTTGAACGGGGTAGGAGTAATGGTATAATCGAAAACTATACTTGCAACCAATACCTTCTTTGGACAACATTCACCTTCAAATTAATATCCTACTTTGTGGATGACTCGGTCGCATTTAATCTGAGTCAGGGATGACCCTAATATAACTTCTCTTCTGAATTTGAACGGGGTAGGGGTAATGGTATGTAAATGAATAAATTAGGAAGAGATTGGAATAACAGAGATGTGTTCCTTAGACGAATGTTGCGAATTCCTTGGTCTGCCACACCAACTAACAACGAATGCTCGAAAGAAACTAATGAAACTATAAAATTATATACAACAATAATAAAGAGACAAACAGCATTTTTTGGTCATGTGATGAGAAGAGAGGCATCAGAGAACATAGTGACAACTGGAAAAATCGAGGGGATGCGTGGCAGAGGCAGACCACGAGAAAATGATGCTGGATGGATTGCGATGGTGTCATGGAGAAATAACAACGGCAGAGTTGATCCATAAAACCAAAGACCGAGATCTGGTGAGAGTCATGACCGCCTACGCCAGTCGGCATGGCACTTGATGATAAGGGGTAGTGGTATAATCGAAATCAAAACTATATCAAGCAAGCAATACTATATAACAATAGTATACCAAAGCTATATCAATAAAACCACATTAAACGGGACAATGTAATTAATATAGTTGAAAGGGACATAACAACATACAATATTTTTTAAGGGACATTACTTAAGTTGGCGTACATTTAATATGTGAGTTAATCTTTATGGTATTTTTCTCAAATTTTAAATAGAAATTTAAGCAAATCAACAACAAACATATGGAAGTAAAACGATGGAATAATAAATGTTAGAGATCTTGAAAGCTTTTTGTAAAATTAATAGACTTATTTTAAAAGAGTGAGAACTTTATTTATCATTTTGTTTGTTCATGTTGATAATATATTCAGTGTTTAGATTCTGTCAATATTAATTCACGTAATATCAGACCATCATAAATATTTGTCAGGCCTCCAAAGGGCCATATTTTCTTAATATTCAGCCCTTTGTATTGTTTCACACTCTGTCTTATTTGATCCTTGAATACACACTTATTTATTCCTTGAATACACACAGTGCATGTTTCAATGATTCAGTCTGATAAAATGGGACGGTTGTTGTCAAAATTATGTATGGTTATTGAGTGATACTGTTAACATTCTTTGAACTGGAACATTAAGTATATCTTATATATAAACTAGCTGACCCGGCCCGGCTTCGCCCAGACTCTGGTGGGGAGCATCTCATTTAATTCATATAAGTAGTCATATAAGTTCTCGTTCCCGTTACCGACTATCTGTCTGTCTGTCTGTCTGTCTGTCTGTCTGTCTATCTGTCTGTCTGTCTGTCTGTCTGTCTGACCCGGCCCGTCTTCGCCCAGACCCTGATGGGGAGCATCTCATTTAATTCATATAAGTAGTCATATAAGTTCCCGTTCCGACTATCTATCTGTCTGTCTGTCTGACCCGGCCCGGCATCGCCCAACTCCTGGTGGGGAGCATCTCATTTAATTCATATAAGTAGTCATATAAGTTCCCGTTCCCGACTGTCTGTCTGTCTGTCTGTCTGTCTATCTATCTATCTGTCTGTCTGACCCGGCCCAGCCCATGGTGGAGAGCATCTCATTTAAATTATATAAGTAGTCATATAAGATCCCGTTCCCGACTATCTGTCTGACTGTCTGTCTGTCTTGGGTAAATGTAGGAGGGAGGAGGAAGAGGGAGGTGGAGGAGGGAAGAGGAGGGGAGGAGGAGGGAGGAGACAGGAGGAGTAGGGAGGAATAGGAGGGAGGAGGAGGGATTAGAGGAGGAGGGAGGAGGGGAGGAGTAGGCGAGGAGGAGGAGGAAGAGGGAGGAGTGCGGCGAAGGAGGGAGGAGGAGAAACGCAGGAGGAGAAGGGAGCAGGAGGCGGAGGAGTGAGGCGGAGGGAGAGGAGGAGGAGGGAGGAGTAGGAGCGAGTAAGGCAGGAGGGAGTAGAGTGGAGGGAGAAGGAAGAGGGAGGAGGGAAGAGGAGAAGGAGGAGGGAGGAAGGAGGAGAAGGAGGGGTAGGAAGGGAGGGAGGGAGAGGAGGGGGAGGAGGGAGGGAGGGAGGAATTGAACGGAATGTGAGGAGGAGGAGACGGTAGAGAGGGAGGAGGAGTAGGGGAGGAAGGAGAGAAGTAGGGAGGAATAGGAGGGAGGGGAGGGGAGGGAATTAGGAGGAGGGAGGGGAGGAGTAGGGTGTGAGGCAGGAGGCCGAGTGGAGCGGAGGCGAGGGGAGGAGGGGAAGAGGGAGAATGGGAGGAGGCGAGGAGCGAGGGATGGAGGGAGGGAGGGATAAGAGGAGGGGGCGAGAGGAGAAGAGGAGGTGGAGGGAGGGAGAAACCACACAGGAGTAAGGAGAGGAAAGAGAGAACGGACGCAGAGAGGAGAAAGGGAGCAGGAGGAGGAGGAAAGGGAGGAGGGGGAGATGGGGAGGCTGGGAAGGGTAGAGGAGGGAGTAGGGGGAGGGAGGAGGAGTACGGGGAGGAGTAGGATGAGGGAGGAGGCGGAGAGGGCGAGGGAAGAAGGGAAGAGGGAGGAGGAAGAGGGAGGAGGAGGAGGGGAAAGGAGGGTCGAGAAGGAGCGGGGAGGGAGGAGGAGGGAAGAGGAGGTGAGAGGAGGAAGGGGAGGGGAGAAGTAGGGAGGAGGAGGAATGTGGAAGGGAGGGAGAGGGAGGACGGTAGAGGGAGGAAGGAGGAGGAGGGAGGAAGGACGAGAGGGAGGAGGAGGAGGAGGAAAGAGGGAGGAGGAGGAATGTGAAGGGGAGGAGGAGGGAGGAGGGGTAAACGGGCGAGGGAGGAGGGAGGAGGAAGAGGAGTGAGGAGGAGGAGAGAGAGGAGGAGAAGGGAGGAGGAGGAAGGAGGAGGGGAGGAGGGAGGTAGGAGGCGGAGGCAAAAGGATGGAAAGGGGAGAAGGAGGATGAGGAGGAGGAGGGAGGAGGCCGTGGAAGAAGGGGGAGGAGGAAGGAGGAGGGGAGGAGGAGGTAGAGGGAGGAGGGCGTGAAGAGGAAGAGGGTAGGAGGAGGTGGGGAGAGAAGAGGGAGAAGGAAGAGGGAGGAAGGAGGAGGGAGAGAAGAGAGGAGGAGGAGGAAGAGGAGGAGGCAGAGGGAGCAGAAGGAGGAGGGAGAAGAGAGGAGGAAAGGAAGAGGGAGGAAGAAGAGGCAGAAGGAGGAGAGGAGGGGAAGGAGGAGGAGGAAAAGGGGGGGGGGAGGAGGAGGAGGGAGGAGGAGGAATGTGAAAGGGGGGAGGAGGAGGAGGTAGAGGGTGAGGGGGAGGGGGGGAGGGGGAGAGAGGGGGAGGGAGGAGGAGGAAGAGGGGGGGGGGGGTGGAAAGGGGGGAAGGGGGGGGGGAAGGGGAAAGGGGAGGGGAGGGGAGGAGTGAGGGGGGGGGGGAGGAGGGGGAGGGGAGGGGAGGGGGAGGGGAGAGGGAGGGGGAGGGGAGGGGGAGGGGGAGGAGGGGGGGGAGGAGGAAAAAGGGGAGGAGGGAGGAGGAGGATAGGGGAGGGGGAGGAGGAGGGAGGAGGGGGGAGGAGGAGGGGGGGAGGAGGAGGGGAGGGGAAAAGGGGGAGGAAGGAGGGGGGAGGAGGGGGAGGGGGAAAAGAGGTAGGGGGAGGAGGAGGTAGAGGGGGAGGAGGAGGGAGGAAAGGGAGGAGGAAGAGGAGGAGAAGGGAGGAGGAGGAGGAGGGGTTAGGAGGAGGAAGAGGGAAGCGGGAGAAGAAGGGAGAAGGAGGAGGGAGGATGATGAGGGAGAAGGAGGCAGGAGGAGGAGGGAGGCAGGAGGAGGAGGGATGAGGATGGGAGAGGGAGGAGGAAGGAAGATGAGGGAGGAGGGGGAGGAGGCGGAGGGAGTAGGAGGGAGGAGGATGGAGGAGAAGGGGAGAGGAAGAGGGAGAAGGAAGAGGGAGAAGGAGGAGGTAGGAGGGAGAGGGATGAGAGGGAGGAGGAAGAGGAGAAGGGTGGAGGGAGGAGGTAGAGGGAGGAGAAGAGAGGGGAGAGAGTTCGCCATTCCGAATTCATACTCGTCTAGTTCTTCCCTTCTACACGACTGTAGATAACTTCCTTACACATAAAAAGATGAATTGTTATTGATATTGCCGTGGCATGGAGGAATATCAGCAGCAGAGTTGATTAAAAAAAACAAAGACTGAGATCTACAGAGAGCCATGAACGCCTACGCCAGCCGGCACGGCACTTGATGATGATGATTGCCGTGTGACGATTCTGTGTAGTCACGTCATTTTCTTCCCTTTCCCTAGCGTTTTGGTTCGGGGATTCTTTCATCATCATCATCATATATTTACGTACGTATTTTGGGAGGGGAGGAGGGAGGAGGAGGAAGAAGAAAAAAAAACTATGACAGTTGACAGCTCTGGAATGAAAGGAAGGCGTGTAGAAAATTTCATCTCAATCGGATGGGCCGTTCGCGAACAAATAAAGGACATACATATTTACATACATACATATATACATACACATATCCCATAACTTTTTGGGTTTTATAGATATAGATTAGGATCGTCTGTCTGTCTGTATGTATGTATCTATGTATGTCCTTTATGCGATTGAGATGAAATTTTCTACACGTCTTCCTTCCTTCCAGTGCAGCCCACTATCGTATTTTTTTTTTTCTTCTTCCTCCTTTTCCCCCCCTTTCCCATTCCCAAAATACGTACGTAAATATATGATGATGATGATGAAAGAATCCCGAACCAAAAAACGCTAGGGAAAGAAGAAAATAAATCTGACTACACAGAATCGTCACACGGCAATCATCATCATCATCAAGTGCCGTGCCGGCTGGCGTAGGCGTTCAACTCTGCTGTGATATATATGCCTCCATGCCACGGCAAAAATCAATAACAATTTATCTTTTTTTGTGTAAGGAAAATTTATCTACAGTCGGGGTAGAAGGGAAAAAACAATCAATGGAAGGACCGAAATCACAGAAACTAGACGAGTATGAATTCGGAATGGCGAACTCCCCCATCTCTTATCCTGCTGCCTTACCTAAAAATTTTAAAATTTTACTTTCACTTAAATCCTTTTTCCCCTCATACAGGTACATATTCTAAATCCCTCTTCCTTCTCATCTTTCCCCACTCTCCTCATACTCCTCGAAATCCTTTCTCCCTCCTAATACTAAATCCTACTCCTCCCCCTATAAATCCACCCTAACCTTTCCCTCCCTCTACATCCTCCCCTCCTCCCTCCACTCATCTTCTCCCAATTTCCCCTTTTCCCTTTATCCTCCCTCTCCTCCTACCTTTCTCATCCACTCTAATACCCTTCTCTCCTCCTCCTCTCTCCTCCTCCCTTCCTCCCTTTTTCCTCCTTACCTCCTCCCTCTACCTCCTCCCTCTACTCCTCCCTCTACCTCCTCCCTCCTCCTCCCTGCTCTCCTTATCCACATCCTCTTCTCCCTCCCTCCTCATCATTCTGCTCCCCCACCTCCTCCCCCTCTCCTTCTCCCTCCTCCTTCTACCTCTTCCTCTCCTCCTTTCCTCCAACTCCTCCTCCTCCTCTCTCCTCCTCCTCCCCTCCTCCTCCCTCTCCTCCTCCTCCCTCCCCACCTGCGTTTCTCCTCCTCCCTCTCCTCCCTCCTCCTCCTATCCTCCTCCTCCCCCCTCCCTCCTCCCCCTCCTCCCTCTTCCTCCTCCTCCTCCTTTCACCCTCCCTCCCTCCTCCTCCTTCACCCTCCTCCCTCCTCCTCCCTCCTCCTCCCTCCTCCTTCCTCCTCCCTCCTCCTCCCTCCTCATCCCTCTTCCTCCTCCCTCCCTCCTTCTCCTTTCCCCCCTCCTTCTCTTAATCCCTCCTCCTCCCTTGAACTGCCAAAGTAACTAACAACGAATGCCTGAAAGAAGCTAATGAAACTAGAAAACTATATACAACAATAAGAAAGAGACAAACAGCAGTTTTTGGTCATGTGATGAGAAGAGAGGCACCGGAGAACATAGTGACAACTGGAAAGATCGAGGGGAAGAGAGGCAGAAGCAGAACACGAGAAATGATGCTGGATGAATTGCGACGGTGGCATGGAGGAATTCAACGGCACAGTTGATCCAGAAAACCAAATACCGAGATCTATCGAGTTTCATGAACACCTACGCCAGTCGGCATGGCACTTGATGATGAGGGGTAGTGGTATAATCGAAATCAAACTATATCAAGCAAGCAATACTATATAACAATAGTATACCAAAACTATATCAATAAAACAACATTAAACGGAACACATATAATTAAAATTGTGTTAAGGGACATAAAAACATAAAATATTACAAGGGACACAACTTAAATTAACATTTGTTTAACATATGATTTAATCTTTATGATATTTGTCTTTACATTTGATAGAACTTTATAAAACTTAACTACGTACATAAACATCTTAAATGAATTGATAATAACGTTTAGAGATATTGATAGGTTTTATAAAATTCTTAGGCACGTTTCTAAAAGTCTTAAAATTTTATAACACATATTCTTACTTGTCTCTGATAAT
>JACEFZ010021407.1:0-27500 GCA_014155875.1 Cepaea nemoralis
CCACCCACACTTACGTCTCACTATCAACCACGCACACTTACCTCCCACTATCAGCCACCCACACTTACCTCCCCCTATCAACCACCCACACTTACTTCGCACTGTCAAACACGCACACTTACCTGTGATGGCGGAGACGATTATCCCTACAGAAGTAGAGACGAGCAGTGCCAGGGTAGAGTAATGGAGGTACGACAAGTACAGGTGATCACTGGCTCTGAAATATCAATAAAATAAACTAATATGTGAAGGATTAGAAACCACTTGCAGTACTTCGCAGAATTAATGTTGAAATGCTACGCGGATGTAATGTTTAAACAGCATGCGAAGTGGTGTCGAATAGTCATGAGCAGTCACAACCTAAGTCCTTGCAAGAGCACTTAGCTTGCTCGCAGAAGTCAGCCATATTTGTATTAACAACAACCATTAATCAATAATTAATTTCATCTTGGCTTTGTATTTACATGCTTGCTATAGATTATATAAGTATTATACTCTTCATAGATTATTCAACACCTAAAATGAACAGGAGCAAATACAAAGTTTGCCAAACCTACTCTCATTTCGCAAAAATATGCAAAGAATATCAAGTACAGACAGAAACAACAAAACAAATAAATAATTCATACAAGTGACAAATTAAAGCCGTAAACTGATCAGATAAATTAGACATAGACAGTACACTTTATTTTGGACACGTTATGAGAAGAAATAAACCAGAGAACTTGGTGACAACTGGCAATAGTAAGGGGAAAAGAACAAGGGGAAGACAGAGAAGCACATATCTGGATGGCTTGACCACATGGCATGGCTGGAACAGGAACACAGAGCTGATCCACGACTCTGGTGATCGTGTTAGATGTTGAAACATGACCTCCCACGCATACCGGCATGACACATGATGATGATGAAGTCTGGCAAAATTTAAGCTCTGAATAATTTATTGCATATATTATTATACAATTACATTATGTACAGCTTGTGAAGATATCAATTCGAATAGTTTGAAGAACAAAACATTTCAACAGCACCGTAATACTCAATAACAGTTAATAAATAAACACACATGTAGATTTAGGCTGTCATAGAAGTAGAAGGAAGAAGTAGCGTTTAGAGGACCCACTAGACAAATTAAACATTGAAAGCTATAGTTGAGTTGAATTGAGTTGAGCTATGAACCGACATCACTGCACCCAGGACATTCCCATACGTGCTCCGTCCCCTCGTTCAACAGCCAGCGAAGAGTCATACTACTGATCGTTCCCACCGCTATCTGATGTAAAGTTCTCCTGGTTTCCCTCTCAATTTTGAGATTCTTCCAGAACCCCTGCCGATCTCCCACTCTCCCCCATCCCCCACAATCTCATTCTTTCCACACACGGGTTCTAAATCTGTTCCCTCGCTTTCTCCACCTGGTCCCACAAGTGCACAACCACCTCCCCCTTGTCCACAGGCAATCTACTACTAAGAGGTGCAATCCCTGCTAGCCTATCAGCCTGTTCATTCCCCCATACCCCCTCATGGCCAGGGCAAAATATCCACACAATCCTCACAATCTGTGACCTCTGAAGCGACGATAGCCACTCCACACGAAACATTCCTTTCTCCACCTTACTAAACATACTCTTTGAATCCGCAATTAATACAATATGTGGTGCAGTAGGCTCCTCCAGCCAACGGAATAACGCTATAGTTACCGACCGGGATTAGAACCTGTCACCTCCAGGTGACGCCAGCGCCTCGCTGCAGGAACAAGTGTACTTCGACGCACGGCCACGCTATTAAGGTATCCCTGATACTTATCTGCTTAAGTGCCATGGGATGATTAATCGTCCTAAGCGATTTCCCGTATCCGTCATGGTCTTATATATCGCCGAAATGTTATCATTGTGTTATTATACAACATGTCTGCTACCACACTAAAACTTTTATGTCATAACTGTGACAAACACCTTCTTCCCATTTTTAAGAAGAAGAAGAAGAAGAAGAAGAAGAAGAAGAAGAAGAAGAAGAAGAAGAAGAGGAGGAGCATCTAGCTAACAGGCTACCGAGGCTAGGTTTCAAGCACATGTGATTATCCACACTTACATCTCTGGTTGCAGTGTAGAATTCAAAAACGAATACGTAGAGCTTTCTGTGAGTCCGGGAATGAATGCTGCAAAGGATGTGTTTTTGGCTGGACACCCGTCGCTTCGTAAAGGCAAGTCTCTGATTGTCGGAGACTTGAAGATTGGTTCGATCCCCACATAGAAGCATACAGCCAGGCTCGCCAGCATTCCAATGCCGGCACCCTGGGATGAAAAAAAACCCCCACACTCTTAAGTGAATATATGAGCTGTTTGTGGGGTTATTTTTGTAGCCCTCTAGCTGTGCCTAAGGTAATTTATGTGACAGATTAGCTGTTTCTAAGGCAGTTTATGTGACAAACAATCTGTTTCTGAGGTAATGTATGTGATAGACTAGCTGCTCCTGAGATAATTTATGTGACAGACTAGCTGTTTCTGAGACAATGTATGTGACAAAGCAGCTGTGTCTAAGGCAATTTATGTGTCAGATTAGCTGTTTCTGAGGTAATTTATGTAACAGACTAGCCGTTTCTGAGGTCATTTACGCAACGGACTAGCTGTGTCTAAGGACATTCATGTGACAGATTAGCCGTTTCTGAGGCAATTTATGTGACAGACAATCTGTTTCTGAGGTCATTTATGTGACAGACTAACTGTTTTTGAGATAATGCATGTGACAATCAAGCTGTGTCTAAGGTAATTTATGTGACGAATTAGGTATTCTGATTTAATTTATGTGACAGATTAGCTGTTTCTGTGGTAATTTAAGTGACACATTAGCTGTTTCCGAGATAATTTATGTGACAGACTAGCTGTTTCTGAGATAATGTATGTGACAAACTAGCTGTGTCTAAGGTAATTTATGTGACAGATTAGCTGTTTCTGAAGTAATTTATGTGACATACTAGCTGTTTTTTGAGGTTTATATGACAGACTAGCTGTATGTTTCTGAGATAATTTACGTGACAGCCAATCTGTTTGTGGGATCATCTATGGCAGACAACATGGTATATGGATAAAGGTGACATGGTATATGGATAAAGGTGACATGGCATATGGATAAAGGTGACATGGTATATGGATACAGGTGACATGGTACATGGATACAGGTGACATGGCATATGAATAAAGGTGACATGGTACATGGATAAAGGTGACATGGTATATGGATACAGGTGACATGGTATATGGATACAGGTGACATGATATATGGATACAGGTGACATGATATATGGATGAAGGTGACATGGTATATGGATATAGGTGACATGGCATATGGATGAAGGTGACACTGTTTATGGATACATTTGAAAATAGTGCTTTCTATTAAGCACTCTCGTTGTAACAAAGATACAACAATTGAACCCGAAAGTGATTGTTGGAATTACACCACTTTAGTACTTTCTCAATGGCAAACTACTGAGCGTAATCTTGCCAAGAAATCAACAATCAGCTGAAAGATGCTGATGTTGACAGCGATGTCCTGTAAAGGATATGCAAACATATTTTTAGTACTTTCTCAGAGCTAGCACGCTGATTCGCCAAATATTAATTTATGTTAAACAATGCATGAACTTTGGCACGCTGGAAGGAGATACCTTGAGCTTATACTGATAGTCAGAATTCCCCACAGAACGTCTCCGTGGCCAAGCGGTAAAACCACCTGCCTCACGCTTCGAAGGTTGTGGCTTCGATTTTGGTCTCCGTAATTCGGTTCACGAGGGCAATTTTCAAGGAGACTCTCGGGGGTCGTCGCTAGAGCTGCTGAGTTCTTGCCCTCGGCGACACTTTCGGAAATTCCCGTAGAAAAAATATAACCTTTGACAACGGAAGATGTGAAGAGTCTGGATACTTTCTGCTAGAATTGGAGTTTTCCGGTGCGCATTGTCATCATTAGATGATATAAGTGCATGGCACGGAGAAGAATGGAGAAGAATTCGAACCTTCTGCTGCGCATTTTGGTAATTAGATGACATACATGCATGGCACGGAGAAGAATGGAGAAGGATTGGAACATCCTTAATGTGGAGCTTTGATGGCATTAGCTATGCCTTGTAAGTACATGGCAGGGAGAACAATGGATGGTTACATTTATTTGGGTCAAACGGAGGTCTGCATGGCCGAATGGAAGAGAGGAAGAAGAGGAAAGTGGTTAAAAAAAATGAGAGATGAAGATATAGGAGGAAGAGAAGATGCAGAGGATTAATAATAAAAAATTAAAAGAAGTAGAAGTAAACTAGGAAGAACAACAACAATAGTACAACAACAGTAACAACAACACACCAGCGGAGGAAAACAAGAAGAAATACAACAACAACAATGAGACGTGACTGAAACAATCTATTAGTTGTTTAACACCATCAACAACTTACCCAGCTGTTCATACACGGGATAAACATCCCACCCATCAACAGACCCAGCAGGGGTCCACCCACGATCCCAAATGTACTGAAGGTAATCGTGACGGCCGTCTTCCCTAACTGACTGGCCAGGTAGGCTAGTGCGATTGTAAGCGAACCGAAAAATATTGCTGAAAATATTTTTGTATATGTTATATTGGAGGTGATGGAAAATTTCGAATATCATGGGTCATTAATTATCAACAATGGTGACACCATGAAAGAAATTAAAAGACGAATATATATACATATTGCTCTTCAAAAACTAAAACAACTAAATAAATTGTCGCGTGGGACAGATAGATCTACAAACATTAGATTTTTAAGAGCATGCATCTTTCCAATTGCAACAGACGCCTGTGAGACCTGGACACTTATTAAACAAGCTTAACAGCGCATAAATGCATTTGAATATACATTTTTAGACGAATTCTTAGAATATATTGGATACAAAAAAGAACAAGTGCATCCATACAACAAGATCTGAATATTGAAGGAGGTTGGACCGGGAAGGCTAACCCGGTCAACAAACACCCGCAGAAGTCGGATCCATCCATTCATCATGTGCCATGCCGGTAAGCGTGGGCGGTCATGTTCTGTCATCTCACTCGATCACCAGAGTCATGGATCAGCTCCGTGTTTCTGTCTCGACCATGCCACAAGGCCAAGCCATCCAGGTACTTGCTTCTAGGTCTTCCCCTTGGTCTGTTCCCCTCGATCTTACCAGTTGTCACCAAATTCTCCAATCCATTTCTTCTCATAACATGCCCAAAGAATTTTGACTGTCTACGTCTAATTTCTCTAATCAATTTACGATCTTCATTTGTTTCTTGAAGGACTTGTTCATTGGTCTTTCTGGCTGTCCATGGTATTCTTTGCATTTTCCTCAGAAACCACATCTCTACAGCCATCAGATGTTTTTCAGCCTGACTGCTCATTGTCCACGCTTCACATCCATATAAAAGTACAGGTTCTATGTAGCATCTCAACACTCTTTTTCTCGTTTCAATTGACATCTTTTTATTGGTCAATATGTTTTTCATCTTGCTAAAGGCTACTTTTGCCATGGCGATTCTTGTTCTAATCTCTTCAAGGCATCTCCCATCAGATGTTATTACTGTTCCGAGATAATTGTACCTACTCACTTGTTGAAGAATATTCCCATTTACTTGTATATTACATTGTGGTATTACGTCCTTCCTAGTGACGACCATAATCTGTGTCTTTTTACAATTTAATTCTAACCCTAGTTGTTCACTGTGTGTAACAATCGCATCTACTAAATTTTGCAGGTCCTGTTCATTGTCTGCAATCAAGACTGTATCATCTGCATATCTAATGTTATTGATGCATCGTCCCCCAATGTTGATTCCTTCCATATCTTCAATATTTCTGAAAATACTTTCACTGTACAGGGAAAACAGATCTGGAGACATTACACATCCCTGTCTCACACCCCTTTTAATAGGCTGATATTGGCTTACTTCATTATCAACTCTTATGGCAGCTTGTTGTTTCCAATATATGTTTTTTACAAGTCTAAGATCTTTTCCATCAATTTGTAGATCTTCAAGCATCCTTATCATGTTGACATGTCTCACTTTATCAAAAGCCTTTGTGTAGTCAATAAAGCAAAGGTGTAGATCTTTGTTTACTTCTATAGAACGTTCGATTATGGTTCTCAGTATATACACAGCATTTACTGTACCCTTGCCTTCCACAAACCCACATTGTTCTTCTCCTATTTCAGGTTGTATTTTCCTCCTAACTCTTTGCATGATAATTCTTAGCAAAATCTTTGTGATGTGACTCATTATACTAATTGTTCGATGTTGATCACATTCCAAGGCTCCCGATTTCTTTGGGATTGCAATAAATACAGAATTACATAACTCCTGAGGTATATTTCCAGTATCATATATTGTATTAAGCAGACTGGTAACTTTATCTATTCCATATTCTTCTAAAGCATTAATCATTTCTGTTGTGACGCTGTCTGAACCGGGGGTCTTGCCAGATTTCATGTGGTTAAGAGCATTCTGAACCTCCATCTTCAAAATTGCTGGTCCTTCATTATTATTTTGAACATTATACTGTTCGTCTCTGTTATCGTCATAAAGGTTTTTCACGTAATCTGACCATTCATGTAAGATCTGATCTTTTTCTATTATGACTCTTCCATCTTTTGTCTTTAGGCAGCCTGCTGATGTACGTGTTCTTTGATTAGTAAGCTCCTGAATTCTTTTGTGCATTAGTTTCGCATTGTTACTGTTGTGTTGTTTTTCAATTTCTCTGCAATTTTTCTCAAGCCATGTTTCTTTTGCCTCCTTACATAAGGTTCTGACTTTTCTGTGAATTTCTTCATATTTGGCAGGATTATTTTTGTTCTGTCTTCTTGTTTCCATTAGTTGTAAAATTTCTTCAGTCATCCATGTCTTACGGCCCACTTTCTTTACTTTTGGAATAGTTTTTTCTGCTGCACAACTGATTGAATTCTTCATCATTTCCCATTGATCATCTACATCTTGAAATAGGATCTCTAGATCAGACAATATATCAAATTTGTTCTTTACTTCTATGTTAAAATTATCTTGTATTTCTTTGTCAGTTTTCAATTTGCACAAGTCATATTTAGGGTTTCCTGCTGTATACTTGACTTTCTTTAACTTTACCCTCAATGTGCCTGTAATTAATCTGTGATCACTGTAACAGTCTGCATTTGGAACTGTTTTTACGACTGTTAACGCATTTCGAAACCTTTTGCTAATCAGGATGTAATCTATCTGGTTTTTAATCCTGCTGTCTGGACTCCTCCATGTCCATAATCTTCTAGGGTGCTGTTTAAACCAGGTGTTTCCTACAACCATTTCTTGTTCTTTTGCCCATTCTACAAGTCTGTATCCTCTTTCATTTCTCTCTCCCAAACCATGGTTGCCTACACTGCATCCATCGCCTTGCTGTCCTATTTTTGCGTTGAAATCACCCATTATGATATTTATTTCTGATTTTTTGCAGTTCTTCAAAGCAGACTCCATGTCATTATAAAATTCCTCTATGCTTTCTTCACTTCATTCACTTGTTGGGGCATATACTTGAATGACATTTATTTTAAAAGGTCTTCCATTTAATTTTACTAATAGCACTCTGTCTGACACAGCCTGATATCCTTTGACAGAATTTGATGTTTGCTTATCTAATATAATGGCTACACCTCTTTGCTGTTCTTCTCCCCCAGAGAAGTCGGATATGTCGACCTAAAGACGCAAATAAACCTGTCACAACGCAATTACGTCTGAAAAAACATTCCAGATGAACGCAGAAGAAGATGAAGACGGTTAGCTACTAAAGACGACAAAACAAAGAAAAATGAAATATTTTGGTCATTTGAAACGTCATGAAGGTATGGAGAAAACAATAATGAAGGGGTATATGCCCGGGAAGAGAGGAAGAGGAAGGCCAAGGAGAAGATAGGTACAAGATATGACATATGATCTCCAGATAGGTGTATCGGACGTGGGACATCCTGCTTATCACAGAATTTTCCGGAAGGTTGTTATGGGAGCAAGGTTCTGCAGAAGACATGCTACTGAATGAATGAATTGATTGATTGATTGATTGATTGATTGATCGATTGAGGAACCGACATCACAGCATTCGGGGCATTCCCATAAGCGCTCCGTCCCCATCCTCAGAAGCCAGCGATGAGTTCCAACCCTAATAGTACCAGTAGCAATCTGATTATATGTGCGTCTCGCTTTTCCTCTAAGCGTCGATCGTCGGCCAGATCCTCTCGCCACTCCACGCTGTCGCATTCTTGCCAGACCATGGTGATCCATTTGCTCCTCCGAGGTGTACACGTGCTCCCACAAGGCCGCAACCACGTCTGCCTTATCATGCATCAATACTCCACAAAGATTTGCAGAGCCAGCCAATCTGTCTGCCTGTTCATTCCCCAGCACACCAGCATGCCCCGGAGAAAAGATCCAGACGATTCTTGCCACCCGTGACTTCCGAAGAGAAGCAAGCCACTCGGCACGAAGCTTGCCTGTCCTCATCCTACTCAGCATGCTTTCTTAGTCAGTTACAATCACGATGTTTGTGTGTATCGTATACTCCATCCAGTGGAAAGCTGCACTGACTGCCTCCACCCCCATTCTTAAGCTAGATGTTGTGGTATCATATACCAGGCTCACCTGCATCAAACGTCGACCATTAGCTTTTGCCAAGAAACCCCAGGCACTTCTACTACCTCTCAACACCGAACCATCTGTGTAGATAATCACATCACCCGGGCGAGCATTATCCTGAATTAGTTGCTGGGTGTCCACTTCCGTGGTCCCTGCTGGCCACTCCCTGCACTCCTGGCTCAATGTGATTATAACTATGCACAAGTCTGACTGCTCCGCTGGCACTCTGACCCACTCCTCTCCTCGCCTAATGTTCTCCAAGGGGCACACATGTCTGATCGTATACTCCGCCTGAGCCATCAATGAATGAATGAATGAATGAATGAATGAATGAATGTTATAAACCACAATGTAAAAATTCAAAACAATGTATTTCCTTTGTGGATTTAAACACAGAAGACACAGACAATAGATTACGCGATTTATTGTCTGGCATATTTCGCAGCATCTCATTAAATACATACTTTAAATATTAGTAAAAAATATTACACAAAGAAGACGAGAACCTGGCCAAGCCGACACACCACAAACCTCCTACGTCACTGAGTGGAGAGCACATTCTGGAATCTGGTCATGCGATTGATAGAGAATATGTTTCGTGTGGTGTTTAACACACTAAATAGTCACTTGTTAAAGGTCGCAAAAGCCACAATGATTAATCTGGGTAGGCCAGTTTTGTGCAAACAGAAAGACATGATTGTCAGTTTAAAATTACCACGGTAAACAACTGAAATTACTGTGCGAATATGTGTATATTTCAGCTTGAAGGATTTATCTAATTACTTTACGTTATGGTGTGTGATTTCTGCAGTTTGTACCAGACGAGATGCAGCGAAATATGCCAGGCAATAAATCATGCAATAAATAATTTGTCCGAAAGCAGTCTCCTGCCATGGGCATTTGACGTAATAGGTCCCATCAGGTACATACTGCAGATTTTTATATGGAATAGATGTGAGCTTGGTCGAATGGATAAGAGCGGCTGTTCTTAAACATCCGGTGTGCTGATTAAGGGTTAGCGGGTTCAACCCCTACGTCGGTCAGTTGGGCTAAAATGCTGACTTCTCTTCCTTGACTTGGGGACGCAAATGACAAATACCCCAGTAGCCGGAGTGGGTTCACCTGAAGGCGAAGGACACTGGTAATAGGGAAAGCTAATTCACACGCAAAAGCAATCAGTCCAGTGCACAATAGGCGCCCTCGTATGGACTACAATTGAGTTCAAAGCGAGCGAACGCAATAAAAAAAAATATATGAAGAGAATGGATTAATCCTATTTTGTTTGAAATAAATAACACACATAATCACAGATACTGTACAGTAATGAAGATATGATTTGTATCAGATTGATTGACTGATTTAGGAACCGACATCACAGCATTCTGGGCATTCCCATAAGCGCTCCGTCCTCATCCTCAGCAGCCAGCGAAGAGTTACAACACCAATAGTACCAGTAGCAATCTGATTATATGTCCGTCTCCCCTTTCCTCTGAGCGTCGAGCGTAGGCCAGATCCCCTCGTCACTCCTCGCTGTCTCATTCTTGCCAGACCATGGTGATCCAACTGCTCCTCCGAGGTGTACACGTGCTCCCACGTTCTGATGTGTATCAGAGGAATGTTGCAATAGAGGGATGTTGTAACAGAGGAATGTGGTAACAGAGGAATGTTGTAACAGAGGAATGTTGTAACAGAGGGGACCGAGTACATGGGGTACAGGTACCTAGGTTAGTATGATACCCCCTTTTTAATACAAACAAAATAAAAATAAGGGCTCGCAGTTCCCCAGGGACAAGAGCCGTCCCATGTGGTCCCACTTCCCCGTGTGTCATTGTGGTGACATTAGTTGACCACAGATCAGCTCAGGGAATTGTTCCCACATCTCAATACTTAAAAACAAAGCAGGACAGTACGTTTGTTTTCACCAACCAGCCCGGGCAACTGCAGACAAAGAATTCACAAGTTGCTTTGTTACAATCGTGTTTCCGGCGCAGTCCGGATTTTTACATTAAACAGGCCAAACTAAGACACGTCGATTTGGCTCTATAACAAATAGATAGATATAGATAGATAGATAGATAAATAGATAGATAGATAGATAGATAAATAGATAGATAGATAGATAGATAGATAGATAGATAGATATATAGATAGATAGATAGACAGATAGATAGACAGACAGATAGACATACAGGCAGATAGACAGACAGACAGATAGACAGATAGACAGATAGATAGACAGATAGATAGATAGATAGATAGGTAGATAGATAGATAGATAAATAGATAGATAGATAGATAGATAGATAGAGACAGAGGCAGACAGAGAGTTACTTTAAAGCAGGGGTGGCATGCGGCACGCAGGGAGTCATTTTGCGGCCCGCGGAGCTAAGTCAAATGAACATAAATGTTAACTTTATTGCACATATCACCAAAAGAACACTACATCATGAGTCGTTCGTATCATATATTTTTAAATTATAATTTTTTTAAAATTCGCATATCCTTTACAGGACATCGCTGTCAACAGCAGCATCTTTCAGCTGTCTGTTGATTTCTTGGCAAGATTACGCTCAGTAGTTTGCCATTGCTTTCTGAGCGGCCGGCTCAGTTATCCCGCAAGTCACCAGCGTGGGTTGAACCGCTTCCAGCTCTCGCCCGCTACGAGACTCTGCGTGATAAACGGGATTACGGAGAAAGTGTTGTAACCCCTCTGCCAGAGAGACCGGCTTTTAAATTATAGCTAAGAGAAATTTGCAATATCTCGCATTTTTGGAAACATTCATTGGTTTTGGGCTATTTTAAATATCCCGCATTTTCGGGAAAATTCATACATGTTAGCTATTTCAAATATCCTGCTATTTGACACTCAAGATTACTTAATCTTTTGCCCGACGCTAGGTGTTGATAAAATTTAATATAAGAACTTCAGCTTCTGATATATGTGTTCTGTGGTCTTCGGCGTCTTCGGGAAGCTCGCAACGCTATCGGGCTCATGCTCATAACTACTTTCAGTCCAGCTTGACTAAGTTCAGTGTTATTCTGTAGTTTCGTTCAATTATCGCCACTGCGTATGGAGAGATTTTGCGATCGACGTTAAAATACATATTTATCATATTTATAATAAGAGTTCAAATTACCTTAACCAAGTAACATAACATGTACATAACATGCTTCCGGTACAATGGCGACAAGATGAAGCGTTACTTTTCGGAGGGACGCTATTTAGTGTTTTTCATTGGATTTCGTGTGATTTCCTTTGGATTCCCTGTGAATAGTGTTTCCCTGTGGATTATGTGATGTTATATTGTGTTCCTTTTATTGGAAGTTTTCAAAAGAAGCCACGGAAGGCAGGTGGTGGATGTAATTTTGAGGGCAGCCGACAGATATTTGTGGGTCATGGCTTCGAGTTACACGACGGCAGGCAAACGAACTCTTCTTGAGTCAATGGCTGCGGTCTCCGACCAGTAAGGTCACTGCCATAGAGGAAAGCAACGGCAAACTACCTCTTTAAAAGTGCCTAGTATATCATGATTCGCTTAAAGACCGATCATCGCAAGACAAGGACAGAGACGTTAAAATTAGCAACTTGGAACGTTAGGACGTTAAACAACGACGGAAAATTAGAGAACATAAAACAAGAAATTGAAAGGGAAAAAATTAATATTTTAGGTATGTGCGAAACGAGATGGACAGGAGCAGGCATCAAGATAGAAGAAGATTTCAAGATTATTTATTCTGGAGGTGAAGATCGTCATAGGGGAGTGGCAATTATTCTGGACCGGAAAACATCAAAATCTATTCAAGGATATTGGGCTGTGTCGGACAGAGTTCTACTAGTTAAATTAAGTGGCAGACCTTTCAGCATAAATATTATTCAAGTATATGCCCCAACAGGAGAATCCAGTGAAGATAGTGTAGAAGAATTTTATAATGACATAGAGTCTGCCTTAAAGAAATGTAAAAATTCAGAAATAAACATCATAATAGGGGACTTCAATGCAAAAGTAGGAAATCAAGGAAATAGATACACAGTAGAAAACTATGGTTTAGGAGAGAGAAATGAAAGAGGACACAGACTCGTAGAGTGGGCAAAAGAACAGGAAATGATTGTAGGAAACACCTGGTTCAAACAACACCCTAGAAGATTATGGACATGGAGGAGTCCTGATAGCAGGATTAGAAACCAGATTGACTACATTCTGATTAGCAGAAGATTTAGAAACGCATTAACAATAGCAAAAATCAGCTTCCCAGTGCTGATTGTAATAGTGACCACAGATTACTCACAGGAACATTGAGGATAAAGTTGAAGAAAGTCAAGTATATAACAGGAAACACTAAATATGATTTGTGTACATTGAGTAATGACAAGGAAATACAAAACAAATTCAACATAGAAGTACAGAACAGATTTGAAATTTTGTCTGATCTAGAGATCCTATTCCAGGATGTGGATGATCAATGGGAAACGTTGAAGAATTCAATCAATGTGGCTGCAGAAACAACTATTCCAAAATTAAAGAAGGTGGGTCGTAAGAAATGGATGACTGAAGAAATTTTACACCTCATGGAAACAAGAAGACTCAACAAAAATAATTCTGTCAAATATGAAGAAATTCACAGACAAGTCAGAACATTATGTAAGGAGGCAAAAGAAGCATGGCTTGAGGAAAAGTGCTTAGAAATTGAAAGCCAACTAACAGTCAAAATACCAAATTAGTGCACAAAAGAATTCAGGAACTTACTAATAAAAGAACAAGTACATCAACAGGGTGTCTAAAAACTGA
This sequence comes from Cepaea nemoralis, assembly GCA_014155875.1. Classification (NCBI taxonomy): domain Eukaryota; kingdom Metazoa; phylum Mollusca; class Gastropoda; order Stylommatophora; family Helicidae; genus Cepaea; species Cepaea nemoralis. The sequence goes on from JACEFZ010021407.1 coordinate 13,440, forward strand.
AGATGGCAAAATCATAATAGAAAAAGACCAGATTCTACATGTATGGACAGATTATGTGAAACACCTTTATGGTGATAACAGAGACGAACAGTATGATATTAGATTTAATAATGAAGGACCACCAATTTTGGAGATGGAGGTTCGAAATGTTCTTAAGCATATGAAAGCTGGCAAGGCCCCCGGTGCAGATAACATCACAACAGAAATGATTAAAGCTTTAGAAGAATTTGGACTAGAGCAAGTCACCAGACTGCTGAACACATTATATGATACTGGAGATATACCTCCTGAATTATGTAACTCTATATTTATTGCAATCCCAAAGAAATCAGGAACCTTGGAATGTGATCAACACAGAACAATTAGTATAATGAGTCACATCACAAAGATTTTGCTAAGAATTATCATGCAAAGAATGAGGAAGAAGATACAACCTGAAATAGGGGAAGAACAATGCGGGTTTGTAGAAGGAAAGGGTACAGTAAATGCTGTGTATATGCTGCGAACAGTTATTGAACGTGCTATAGAAGTAAACAAGGATATACATCTTTGCTTTATTGACTACTAGCTGACCCGGCCCGGCTTCGCCCAGTCCCTGGTGGGGAGCATATCATTTAATTCATATAAGTAGTCATATAAGTTCTCGTTCCCGTTACCGACTGTCTGTCTGTCTGTCTGTCTTTCTGTCTGTCTGACCCGGCCCGGCATCGCCCAACTCCTGGTGTGGAGCATCTCATTTAATTCATATAAGTAGTAATATAAGCTCCCGTTCCCGTTCCCGACTATCTATCTGTCTGTCTGTCTGTCTGTCTATATGTCTGTCTGTCTGTCTGATCCGGCCCGGCTTCGCCCAGCCCCTGATGGCGAGCATCTCATTTAATTCAAATAAGTAGTCATATAAGTTCCCGTTCCCGACTGTCTGTCTGTCTGTCTGTCTGTCTGTCTGTCTGTCTGTCTGTCTGTCTGTCCATCCCTCCCTCTCTGTCTGTCTGTCTGTCTGTCTGTCTGCCTGTCTGTCTAATCATTTATTGGTTGCAGTTAGAGTAGGGAGGAATAGGAGGGAGGAGGAGGGATTAGGAGGAGGAGAGAGGAGGAGGAGGTAGGAGAAGGGAGGAGGAGGGAGGTGGAAGGAGGAGGAAGGATGAGGAGGCAGGAGGAGGAAGCAGGAGGAGCGAGGAGGAGGAGGAGGAGGGTAGGAGAAAGAGGGAGGGGGAGGAGGAGGGAGGAGGAAGGAGAAGGAGGAGGAGGGAGAAGGAGGGAGGAGAAGAACACAGGGAAGGAGGAGGAGGGAGGAGGTGGAGGGAGGCGGAGGGAGGAGGAAGAGGGAGGAGAAGGAGGGGAAGGATGAGGAGGGAGGAGGAGGAAGAGGGAGGAGGAGGAGGGAAGAGGAGGAGGGAGGTGGAGAGAGGAGGAGGGGGAGGAGGAGGGATGAGGGGGAGGACGTAGGAGGAGGAGGAGGGAGGAGGAGGGAGTAGGAGGAGAGAGGAGGAGAAGGGAGGAGGAAGGAAGAGGAATGATTAGGAGGAGGGAGGAGGAGGGAGGAGGAAGAGGGAGAAGGAGGAGGAGGAGGGAGGAGGAGGAGGGAGGAAGAGGGAGGAGGAGGAGGGATGTGGAGGGAGGAGTAGGGAGGAGGTAGAGGGAGGAGGAGGGAGGAGGAGAGAGGATGAGGAGGGAGGAGGAGAAGGGAGGAGGAGGATGGAGGAGGAGAGGGAGGAGGAGGGAGGAGGAGGAGGAGGAGGGAGGAGAAGGGGGAGGAAGGAGGAGGAGGGATGAGGGGGAGGACGTAGAATTAGAAGGTGGGAGGAGAGAGGAGAAGGGAGGAGGAAGGAAGAGGAGTGATTAGGAGGAGGGAGGAGGGTGAGGAGGTAGGAGGAAGAGGGAGGAGGAGGAGGAAGGAGGAGGAGGAGAAAGAGGGAGGAGGAGGAGGGAGAGGGAGGAGGAGAGAGGAAGAGGGTAGGAGGAGGAGGAGGGGAGAGGAGGAGGAGGATTTTAACGCATATGCCTGTAGACAACTGCAGCGAAAAGGTGGGTCTGTCTATCTATCTGACCCGGCGTGGCTTTGCCCAGCTCCTGGCGGGTAGCGTCTCATTAAATTCATACAACAAAAAAAGTAACTTAAAAGAATGTCCTTCCACACACCATCCATTATTTTTAATGAAAACTCTTTCTAATCACCTGCATGACTACAGTAACTTCTTAAGCATAAAAAGATGAGTTACAATGTTATGCATTGTGCATTATTTTTATGAAAACTTTAAAAATGCCTTAAAGATTGTATCATTATTTATTATAACTCATATGCCGGTACATAACTATAGACACAGAGTTTATAAATCTTTGAAAACGATGCCACAATATGACTATAAGTTATACAGAAAAGTTATTAAAAGTTATGCCCCTTGAAATAACTTTTACAGAGTTAAGTCCCCTTGCTGTATAGAAATTATAATGAAAAATGGAAAATTAAATAATATTCAGTAAGCAGCCGATTTCACACTAAAAAAATATCACAGTTGGCTGCGCTAGAATGAAAGGAAGACGTGTAGAAAATTTCATCTCAATCGGATGGGCCGTTCGCGAACGCATAAAGGACATACGGACGGAGATTGCCTTTTATATATAAGATACAAAGGCTTTTGATAGCGTTAGACATGTCAGCATGGTGGATATGCTTGCAGATCTACAAATTGATGGGAAAGACATTAGACTTATAAAAAACATATATTGGAAACAACAAGCTGCAATAAGGATTGATAATGAAGTGGGACAGTATCAGCCAATTAAGAGAGGTGTTAGGCAGGGATGTGTGATGTCTCCAGATCTTTTTTCCCTGTACAGTGAAAATATTTTCAGAAATATAGAGGATATAAATGGAATCAGCATTGGAGGACGAAACATCAATAACATTAGATATGCAGATGATACAGTATTGATTGCAGACAATGCACAGGACCTGCAACAATTAGTAGATACGGTTGTTGTACATAGTGAGCAGCTGGGGTTAGAATTAAATTGTAAAAAGACTCAGGTTATGGTCGTCAGTAGGAAGAAAGAAGTGCCACAATGTAATATACAAGTAAATGGAAATATTCTTCAACAAGTGAATCAGTACAATTATCTTGGAACAGTCATAACATCTGATGGGAGATGTCTTGAAGAGATTAGAACAAGAATCGCCATGGCGAAAGTAGCCTTTAGCAAGATGAAAAACATTCTGACCAATAAAAAGATGTCAATTGAAACGAGAAAAAGAGTGTTGAGGGGATACATAGAGCCTGTTCTTTTGTATGGATGTGAAACTTGGTCAATGAGCAGTCAAGCTGAAAAGCATCTGATGGCTGCAGAAATGTGGTTTCTGAGGAAAATGCAAAGAATACCATGGACAGACAGAAAAACCAATGACCAAGTACTACAGGAGACAAATGAACATCGTAGACTGATTAGAGAAATTAGACGTGGACAGTCAAAATTTTTTGGACATGTTATGAGAAGAAATGGGTTGGAGAACTTAGTGACAACTGGCAAGATCGAGGGGAACAGACCAAGAGGAAGACCGAGAGGAAAATACCTGGATGGCTTGGCCACATGGCATGGACGAGACAGGAACACTGAGCTGATCCACGACACTGGTGATCGAGTGAAATGGCGAGTCATGACCGCCTACGCTTTCCGGCATGGCACATGATTGATTGATTGAAGTAACATATCTTAACATTACCTTAACCATCTAACATATCGATTCTATAGGTAAGTAAACCCTAAAACGTTTTATTTATGTAATTTAAATTAATTAATTATTATTAATTAGTATTACCCGTGGTATTTTCCACCAGTTAAAAACGAAGACCTACTATGGCGTCAACAAGTAGAGAGGCTGGACCAAAGAAGAGAAGAATCTCATCTCATCTCATCATGTTCTTCTTGTACCTTGCGGTGTCGAGGTGAAGTATAAACTTCGTGAGAGTGCCCGACTATGGGCTTCATATATCGATATGCCCATGGACTCTGCTATTCCCTCCGTCCAACGTTTACGTGGTCGGCCTCTTCCTCTATTTCCATCTGGTCTGTACATCATTGCTTGTTGTGGTATGCTGTTGACTGGTAACCTACTTGCATGGCCAAACCATTTGACTTGCTGCTTTCTAATAAAATCTAGTGCTGCTTTAACCCCCACTTTAGTCCTGATTTCTTCATTTCTGATCTTATCTCTTCTTGATACATTGAGTATTCTTCTCAGGAACCTCATTTCTGTTGTTGTGATTTTTCTTTTCTCTTTTTCTGTCATTGTCCAGGTTTGGCATTGGTAGCATAGAATTGGTAGGAAGATTGTGTTGTAAAGTGCTTTCTTAGTAGTTACTGATACATGTTTGTTCTTTAGTATTGGTGCCATTTGTCCATTGAGTTGATTTGCCTTATTGCACCTATTTTCTATCTCGTCTTCTGATCTGTCATTTGATGATATTATACTTCCCAGGTACTTGAAACTCTTCACTTGTTTCAAGGGATGTTTGTTTAGGTGAATTGTGAATTTAGGTGAAGAGAAGAATCACAGAAGAATTAAGAAGTTGTCAAGACAGGTGGACTATAAACTATTTTTTTCGTGGAAATTAAAACAAAGCCCATATGCTTGATATGCAACGAATCTGTTTCTGTTTGAAAGAGTATAACATCAAACGACACTACGAGACTTAACATAAAAATAAGTTTGATAAGTACAAAGGGCAATTTCGACAAGACTAAGTAAATTACTTTAAAAAAAAAATAATTCTGCACAACAAAAAATATTTACTAGAGCGCGTTCAGAGTCAACATCCAATGTAAAAGTTAGTTATGCAGTAGCCGTGATACTAGCTAAAAATTCGAAGCCATATTCAGATGGTGAAATTGTTAAGGAATGTTTGGAGAGCGTCGTTGAATTCTGTGTCCAGAAAATAACAAGGATTTCTCAAAAATAAGTCTGTCTCGTCAGACTATTACTGAGCGTGTGGACGACATTGGAAAACATATTGAAGATGATTTGGAAAGTCGTGCATCCGAGATTATATGTTGTGCTCTAGCATTGAATGAAAGCACAGGTATGGCAGATACTGCCAAACTGGCAATTTTATCAGGGTTGATGTCCATTTTAAAAAGACAGAAGAATTAGCGGCACTGTATCCACTTAAGGACACTACTAAGTCACGAGATTTGTTAGAAGGCAGTTACATCGGACATTGAATCGCTTTTCGTTACAACTTAACAACTTATCGGGCTTTAACAATGGATGGTGCTCCAGCAATTGGTTGGGAAACTCGAAGGTTTAGTAAAATTCATTGATAATGAGGCCTTCGAAGTCGGTAATACTTCAATGCTAAATTTTCATTGCATTATTCATCAGGAGAATTTATGTTCGAAGTCCCTCAAAATGGACCATGTCATGAAAGTGGTCGTCAAAATTAGTGATCTTCATTAAGTCGAAGCGGGTTGAATCACCGTCATGTTCCAAGAAATTCTAAAGTCTTTGGCACTCAGATTATAATGACTTTACATTTTATGCAGAAGTAAGATGGCTGACCCAGTGCCTAATTGTTGAAAAGAGTGTTTGATTTGCAGCAAGAAATACAATCATTCTTTGCAAGCAAGTCAAACAGTATCCCAGAGCTTGAAGACAAAGAGTGGGTTTGCGACTTTACATTTCTGGTCGATATAACTAGCCACCTAAATGACGTTAATACTCGTCTACAAGAGAAAGATCAATTAATTAATAAGATGTATGATCATATTTCTGCATTTCAAATGAAACTTTGTCTTTGGGAACAACAGTTGAGGACAAACAACTTTACTCACTTTCCTACATTGTCATTACAATCAGATGTCACACAGGAGGCGGCGGATAAATACGCATCTTTGATATCTGCCTTAAACCTCGAATTTGAAAACATATTTCAGGATAAAAAAAAAATAATGTGGTTTTTGTGTGTGCGTGCATTTGCAACGCCAATCGCGGTAGACGTGAATTTTTTACCAGGAAGATTACAAATGGAACATTGTGTAATGTGTTGTGATACACAGTTAAAGGTGAAAGTCCATCAAGTTTGTTTGGAAGAGTTCTATAAAACTTATTTGGGCAAGGATCCTCCGTTTTACAAACATGCTCTGTCGATGGTTTTGCTATTTGGAAACACTTATGCATGTGAACAGCGTGATAGTCGCATGAAGCACATCAAATCACAAGTGAGAACACGAATTACTGATGGAAAACTGTTTGCGTGTTGCGACAACATCAGTCGAGATCAAGTTTGATGCACTTAGTTCTGCAAAACATGGCCATATGTCTCACTTTTAAATATTTTTAAATTGTCTAATAAATATGTTTGATTCTCAGTTATGTTTTATTTTCTAGAAAAAAAATATACCTATTTCTTTTTTCTTCTTTTATTTAAAAATACATTAAACCAGGCAAGCGTTTGACCACGATCTCACCTACTGGAAAGCGATGACGTGGTCGAAGCTGTAGCACGCTTGCTTGTTTACTTTAATTAATATTGAAAAAAAAATTGGCGCGTGACCCGGCAGGAAATATTATTTCTGAAGTATGGCCCGCCTGCTGAAAAGGTTGGCCACCCCTGGTCTAGAGCATACGCAGAGAGAGAGAGAGAGAGAGAGAGAGAGAGAGAGAGAGAGAGAGAGAGAGAGAGAGAGAGAGAGAGAGAGAGATAGAGAGAGAGACAGACAGAGAGAGAGAGAGAAAGTGAGAGAGAGAGGGTGAGAGAATGAGAGGGAGGGAGAGAGAGGGGAGAAGGAGAAATGAAGAGATAGAGAGAGAGAAAGGGGAGAATGAGAGAGAGAGAGAGTAAGAGAGAGAGAGTGGGATAGAGAGAGGGGTAAAGAGAGGAGGAAGGAGAGAAAAAGAGAGACATACAGAACAACAGGATCAGCATTACCTAGCGCTACAGTAACAATGGTAGACGCTGTTGGAGAAGGTGCTCGTTTCTTCATGGCTCTGAAGCAGGGCTTGAAGACATCCTCCAGGGTGACTGCCGCCAGAGAGTTGATCCCCGAGGAGATGGTGCTGGAGGGACGCCAGGAGACATCACCACAGCATCAGGATACCATCATGTGTAGACAGACAGGCAGACAGACAGACAGACAGACAGACAGACAGATAGACAGACAGACAGACATCTAGCTAGCTAGACGGACCGGCCGACCGACCGAGAGAGAGAGAGAAAAAGATATATATATATAGATAGACAGTCAGACAGACAGACAGACAGGCAGACAGACAGATAGATAGATAGATAGGTAGATAGATAGATAGATAGATAGATAGATAGATAGATAGATAGATAGACAGTGAGAATAAGAGACAGAGAGAGAGAGAGAGAACGACTGTAAAGGAGAAAGGAGAGAGGGAGAAGGAGAGAGAGGTAGAGAAAGAGAGATAGAGAAAGAGAGAGACAAAGAGAGAGAAATGGGGGAGAAAGAGAGACAGGGAGATAAATAGAGAGAAAAAGAGAGAACAGTGAGAGAAAAAAAGGGAGACAGAGAGAGAACGTAAGAGAGAGAGAGAGAGTGAGGGAGAGAGAAAGAGACAGAGAGAGAGAGATGGAGAAAGAGAAAGAGAGAGAGAGAGAGAAAGAGAAAGATAACGATAGTAAAATTAGTAATGACAATAACAATAATAGACCCCGAGGTAGACCAAGAAGACGGTGGAGAGATAATATATATACAGACCTACAAGCACTTGGAATCAACAATTGGCAAGAGAAGGTCAACCAGAGAGACGAATGGAGACGGATTGTATCTGCAGCAAAGAACCTCAATGGCTCGGAACGCTGAAGAAGAAGAAGAGAAGACGAATAACAATAATAACAACATTTATTTGACTTCTTTTTCTGAAAGTAATGGCACAGTACTGAACGTAAAATTGTCTTGAACATCTACGTGAGGTTGGATTCGATGGCAACGTCCCGTAAAGAATACGCAATGTCTAATAATAATAACAGTAATAAAATAACCAACAACAACAACAACAACAACAACAACAACAACAACAACAACAACAACAACAACAACATGTTGTTAATCAAAGATTGGGGTAGAAGGCATATAATGCTATTAAGATTAAAAAAAAAATAATAATAATACAAAAGGCAGAAGATTTCGTAGCACTAGGAAATTTGTCGAAGTCAAAGGAAGTTAAACATATCACCAAACTTAGAATTTGGAATCCAGTGTTAAATCAGTATCTATGGCCTGGATCAGAACGATTAAACGAATTACTAATAAATTGCAAACATTCATTAATTGGTGCCCCAATACAATATATTAATTGGAAATATACCTCATGAATTATGTAATTCTGTATTTATTGCAATCCCAAAGAAATCAGGAGCCTTGGAATGTGATCAATATCGAACAATTAGTATAATGAGTCACATCACGAAGATTTTGCTAAGAATTATCATTCAAAGAATTAGGAGGAAAATACAACCTGAAATAGGAGAAGAACAATGTGGGTTTGTAGAAGGAAAGGGTACAGTAAATGCTGTGTATTTACTGAGAACCGTAATTGAACGATCTATAGAAGTAAACAAAGATCTACACCTTTGCTTTATTGACTACACAAAGGCTTTCGATAAAGTGATACATGTCGACATGATAAGGATGCTTGAAGATCTGCAAATTGATGGAAAAGACCTTAGACTTGTTAAAAACATATATTGGAAACAACAAGCTGCCATAAGAGTTGATAATGAAGTAGTCCAATATCAGCCTATTAAGAGAGATGTGAGACAGGGATGTGTAATGTCTCCAGATCTGTTTTCCTTGTACAGTGAAAGAATTTTCAGAAATATTGAAGACTAGCTGACCCGGCCCGGCTTCGCCCAGGCCCTGGAGGGGATCTATCTATCTATCAGTCAGTCTGTCTGCTTTTTTGTCTGTCTGGCTGGCTGACCCGGCCCGGCTTCACCCAGTCCCTGGTGGGGAGCATCTCATTTAATTCATATAAGTAGTCATATAAGCTCTCCCGTTCCCGACTATCTGTCTGTCTGTCTATCTGACCGGGCCCGGCTTCACCCAGTCCCTGGTGGGGAGCATCTAATTTAATTCATATACGTAGTCATATAAGCTCTCCCGTTCCCGACTATCTGTTTGTCTCTCTGTCCCGGCCCGGCTTCACCCAGTCCCTGGTGGGGAGCATCTAATTTAATTCATATACGTAGTCATATAAGCTCTCCCGTTCCCGACTGTCTGTATGTCTGTCTGTCTGTCTGTCTGTCCCGGCCCGGCTTCACCCAGTCCCTGGTGGGGAGCATCTAATTTAATTCATATAAGTAGTCATATAAGCTCTCCCGTTCCCGACTGTCTGTCTGTCTATCTGTCTGACCGGCGTGGTTTCGCCCAGCTTTTGGCGCACAGTAACTTAAAAGAATGTCCTTCCACACACCATTCAATGAAAACTGTAGAAAAAGATGGGTTAAAATGTTATGCATAATGCATTGTTTTTATGCCAACTGTAAAAATACCTTAAAGATTATATCATTATTTAATATAACTCATATGCCTAAAAATAACTATAGACAAAGAGTGTAACAATAGTGCAGGAAAGTCCAACAATATGACTATAAAGTATTTAGAACTCTTATTAAAAGTTATGCCCCTTGAAATAACTTTTCTAGAGTGAAGTGCCCCTGCTATATAGACATTATATAATGAAAATGGAAAAGTAAATGTTATTAAATAAGTAGAAGATTTTACATTCAGAAATTATTATAGTCGGTTGCACAGGAATGAAAGGAAGACGTGTAGAAAATTTCATCTCAATCGGATGTACCGTTATCGAACGCATCCAAATCCACAAACCCACAAACCCACAAACAAACAAACATACAGTCTCTTTTATAGATATAGATATGGAAGGAATGAACATTGGGGGACGATGCATCAATAACATTAGATATGCAGATGATACAGTCTTGATTGCAGACAATGAACAGGACCTGCAACATTTAGTAGATGCAGTTGTTACACACAGTGAACAACTAGGGTTAGAATTAAATTGTAAAAAGACACAGATTATGGTCGTCACTAGGAAGAACGAAATACCACAATGTAGTATACAAGTAAATGGAAATATTCTTCAACAAGTGAGCAGGTACAATTATCTCGGAACAGTAATAACATCTGATGGGAGATGCCTTGAAGAGTTTAGAACAAGAATCGGCATGGCAAAGGTAGCCTGTAGCAAGATGAAAAACATACTGACCAATAAAAAGATGTCAGTTGAAACGAGAAAAAGAGTTTTGAGGTGCTACATAGAACCTGTACTTTTATATGGGTGTGAAGCTTGGACAATGAGCAGTCAAGCTGAAAAAACATCTGATGGCTGTAGAAATGTGATTTCTGAGGAAAATGCAAAGAATACCATGGACAGCCAGAAAGACCAATGAACAGGTCCTTCAAGAAACAAACGAAGATCGTAAACTGATTAGAGACATTAGACGCAGACAGTAGTGAAAATTTTTTGGGCATGTTATGAGAAGCGTATCTTATTGTTCGCTGTAAAAAATTCGTTTAGGGAGCCTGTGATCTGGCATGCGAGTCAAGTGACCAGCCCAGCGAATCTGATTCTTCATCAGTAGAGTGTGGATACTGGGTATGGACGCTCTTTCTAGGACTTCAGTGTCTGGAATCTTGTCTTGCCATTTAATCTTCAGTAGCTTCCTTAGGCAGACTGTGTGGAAGTGGTTTAATTTCCTAGCGTGTCGCTGATAAACAGTCCAGGTTTCATAAGCATATAGCAGTGTGGATAATACAACTGCTTTGTAGACTTTTAGCTTTGTTTGCAGGCTTATTCCAGTTCTGTCGCATACATTATTGTACAGTCTGCCAAAGGCCGCACTGGCATTGGAGATTCTTGCATTCACTTCGTCATCAATTGTGACAGCTTGTGACACAGTGCTGCCAAGATAGGTGAATTTGTCCACAACACTTAGTCTATGATCATTCACTTTGATATTCGGCACAGTGTGATTATTCCCTGGAGCTGGCTGGTACATAACTACAGTCTTCTCCAAGTTGATAGTGAGCTCAAAGTTGGCACAGGCATGTGAGAAAGCTGAAACATTATGTTGAATCTCCGCCTCCGAGTTGGCGTATAGAGCGCAATCATCAGCAAACAGGAGCTCTCTGACGGTGTCGCTGTTAATTTTGGTTTTAGCTTCCAGCCTTCTGAGATTGAATAACTTTCCATCCATACGGTAGTTGATGTATATTCCAATGTCGTCGTTCTCGAAGGCATTCATCAACATGGCTGAAAACATGATGCTGAACAGTGTTGGTGCCAGGACACATCCTTGCTTCACTCCATTGGTGACAGGAAAGGGTTCAGACAGTTCACCATTTTCCTGTACTCTTGCCCAGTAACATCAGCGAGACACAGCAAAGCACTTGACATAGAAGCTACAAACTGCTAAGTAACATCAGCTGAGACACAATGAGACACTTGAAATGGAAGCGACAAACTGCCCAGTAACATCAGCGGAGACACAACGAGGCACTTGTAGTATACTCAACGAACCAGCCCAGTAAGGTCAGCTGAGACACAACGAGCCTACCTGATGGGTTCTTGAAATGGACTCCATTAACCAGCCAAGTAACATAGGTGAGACACAACGAGACACTTAGATTGGAACTACAAACAACCCTGTAATATTTGCTGAGACACAACAAGGTGCTTTAAATATACTGTACTAACCAGCCAATTACGAGTAATATCAACCACTTGATATGACATCAGCGGAGACACAGCGAGACGCCTGAAATGGGCGCTATAAACAATCCAGGAACACCAGCAGAGACACAACAAGGCACATGAAATCAGTGTCGTGCCGTGCTTTGATACAGAGAGGCAGCCGCATCAGGCGGCACCGTAAGGGGGCGGCATAAGCAGTGAAGAAGGGGCGGCATTTTGAAGACATGCATCACACTGAGAAAATCTACCGCACGGCCCTGCATGAAATGGACGCTAAAAACAGCCCAGGAACATTAGCGGAGGCACAACGATCCTACCTGATTGAGGCACTTGAAATGGACGCGACAAATAGCCCAGGCAGACCAGGGTACCCACCCATGGTATCCATCACAAAAAAGGGAATCAACTGAAATGAAACAAAATAGGACAACCCCAAAGATTAAAGGTTAAAAATGGATTTGGGAGTGGGAAGAAGTTAACGGCAAGAGAATCGCCTGCCATTGCCCGGGTTCGTCTTCTTCGTCTTCTCCTCCTCCTCCTCCTCCTCCTCCTCCTCCTTCTTCTTCTGCGTTCATTCGGAATATGTTTTGGATGTAATTGCGTTGGCGCTGTTTACAACAAAGCTGCGATATTTGCACATTTTGGCCGACACATCCGACTTCTGCTGGTATTTGTTGAGCAGAATGGAAATTTTTTTGTGCGTTCGCTCACTTTGAACTCAACTCCAGCGTAGTCCATACACGTGCTACTAATTCTAGTGCATTGGACAAATTTCTGCGTGTGGATTTACTTTCCCTATTACCAATGTTCTTCACCATCAGACGAACCCACTCCTACTTCAGAGGTACTTGTAATTTACGTCCCCAAGTCAAGGACGAGAAGTCAACATTGTAATCCCAGTTACCGGTGTAGGGGCTGGACCAGCTACCTCGGCATTATCACTCCGGGTGTTTTAAGAACAAGCATTCTTATCAATTCGGCCGTGCTGACTTTCTGTTGATGTCGCTTCACAGTGCACGAACTCCGTAGTTCTAGCGATGACGCTCGGAGTCTTCGGAAAATTTCACTTGTGAAACAAATGACAGTGTCCGGAAACGAAACCACGACCTGAGTTGAGCTGTGTTGAGTCGAGTCTTATGGAGTCTAGCTGAGTCGAGTCTTATGGAGTCGAGCTGAGTTGAGCGGAGTCTAGTGGAGTCGAGCTGAATCGTGTCGAGTTGAGTTGAATTGAATCGAGTCGAGTGGAGTTGAGCTGAGCTTATCTGAGTCGAGCTGAGTTGAGTCGAGCGGAGTTGAGCTGAGCTGAGTCAAGTCGAGTGGTGCCGAGTGAAGTTGAGCTGAGTCTGAGTCCAGTGAAATTGAGCTGAGTTGAGTCGAGTCGAGGGGAGTTGAGATCGAGTCGTGTCGGCGAGTCAATTCTAGTCGAGTCTTTGTCCCTTTCCCCTCAATCTTGCCAGTTGTCAGCATGTTCTCTAGTTTATTTCTTTTCATAACGTGCCCAGAAAACCTTGACTATCTGGGCCTAATTTATCTAATGAGTTTACAGCAGTGGAAGCTTTTCAAGCAGAGGGCCATATCTACTATTTTCGGTAATTAAGCGGGCCACAACGTTATAAAATTATAAAAGTCGTGCAATATCATTCTTACCTTTCTTAACTTTAGTCAGCGAAATTCTAAATATTTAAAAGCAGTCTGTGTCAGAACTACACTGCGGTCATTTTCTTGGTTTACAATCAAAAGTTCGTATAACAATACAATTCAAATCAGTTTCGAAAATCGCTATTAATGTAATTAATTTACAATTGTAACAGTTCTTCATAACCAGTTACTTAAGTTCAGATGCCAGTTTATCAATGTCTGGGCACAAATCTGTCGTGCCCAAAGTCATAAGCGCAGCTAGGTTACTGTCGGTGAGTCTGGAACGTTGCTTGATTTTTATAAAGGTCATTGCGGAAAATGACTGCTCATATCTGCAAGTCGAACCAAAACGACAAATGTATCTCCGGGCGAATGAACGCAAGTGTTCAAAGTTTTCAACAGGCAATAGCGCCAGAATGAAATTATATGATCAGCTGAAGGTGAAGCAGGTAGCTCCAGAAATTTACATCTCAGTGCAGAATTGCATTTCAAATCAATTACCTCGTGATATAAGAGTATGGAGCCGGTCGCTCAAAAAGTCGTGGCGTGCTGATGAGCGTAATCTAGCCTAGGAATCAACATGCAGCTGAAAGATGCTGATGTTGATCGCAATATCCTGAAAAGGATGGAAACGCGAAAAAAACAACAAAGGTTTTTGCATACTCTGACTGGTCAGCAAGGCT
>JACEFZ010021407.1:30000-35000 GCA_014155875.1 Cepaea nemoralis
ACACGTGGTAGTCCGAAGCGAAAGCTTGATGTGTGGATGTCGTCCGCAGACTGTCCGTTCCTGGTCTGTGTGGGGCAAAACCAGTGGCAAAACGAAATGCTCAATACATGGAAGTGAGAAGTTAAAGCAGCCATGAGCAGGATGTGGCAATTCCACGGGTGAGCCTAGGCTCAGAGCACTATGTGCTGGCTCTGCAATTATGGAAGCCTCCTTGGATAGCGGGAAATGCCCATGGTCTGCCCCTGCCTTCCCTTGAGGGTTGACCGCGATGTCTCTGACCGTTCTACCTTGACCAGCTGAGATGTGGGCGACACCACAAGCAATAAAAGCCTAACGTCTCTCGAAACCCCCGGGAAGGCAAACCCGTAAAAATGCCCACTGAAGTCGGATGTGCTGGCCCACGGGTGCAAATAAATAGGCTCAACGCATAAACGTCCGAGTGAAACGTCTCATGAAAAAAGACAATAATATGGGTAAATTATCTCAGACGACAACTAGCCAAAAAACGTTCCCATATGTATGGCACGTTACACCTTCCTCAGGTATTTATAATGTCCATGTTAAACATTGCCTCAGTGAGTGATGTATTATTTATTAATTTTCATGCGTTTTAATGCTTATTGTTCTTTGTTGTCAAGATTTGCTTCATAAATGATGTTGAATGAAAGAATATATGATAGGAACGAAAGAAAGAAGGGTAGAATGTCAGACGGGCCTGCGCTGCCCAATTCTTAACCCTTTGAAAATAAAGATTGTTCGTTCGTTCATTCGTTCGTTCTCTCGAAACCCTCGGAAGGCAAACACCTAAAAATTCCCGCTGAAGTCGGATGTGCTGGCCTACGGGTGCAAATAAATCAGGCACAAGGCATAAAAAAACGTCCGAGTGAACTGTCTTTCGAGGTCGGAACATCTCTGACTAACTAGTCTTCTGAATGTCATTCGCGTTCGGAACAGCTCTGACTAGCTAGTTTTCGTCAGTCCCTCGTGCTAGGAACAGCTCTGACTACTAGTTTTCCGAATGCCCCTCGTGTCTAGAACAGCTCTGACTAGCCAGTTTTCCGAATGTCCGTCGTGCCCGGAACAGCTCTGACTATATTGTCCTCAGGGTACAACGATAAGCACATATCCGAACCGAAAACTCGCTGAGTGGGTACCATCTGCAGACCGGTCCGGTTTGTGCGGGAACGGCCCGTGGCGAACGAAATGCTCAATATATTGAAGTGAGGAATTAAAGCAGCCATGAGAAGGACGTGAGGATTCCCTCGGTGAGTCCAGCACCAGGGTGCTATGTGTTGGCTCTGCAACTATGGAAGCCACCCTGGATGGCGGAAAATGCCATGGACTGTCCCTGCCTTCCCTTGAAGGATGACCGTGAAGTCTACGACAGTTCCAACTTGACCAGCTGGGATGTAGACGGTACCACAAAAGTGAGAGTCTCCCAGGATTGCTAACCTGGTCAAAAATGCACGCAAATGTCGGATGAGTTGGCCCAAGGGTTTCGGCCCAAGGTTGCACAACAAGACACACCGCAATCACATCTGAAAAAAACAAAAAACACTCCGGATGAACTCAAAGAAGAAGAAGAAGATAAGTGTCACACATATATAAGTGTCACAAATATATAAGTGTCACAAATATATAAGTGTCATAAATATATAAGTGTCACAAATATATAAGCGACACACATATATATGTGTCACAAATATATACGTGGCATAAATATATAAATGTCACAACTATATAAGTGTCATAAATATATAAATGTCACAACTATATAAGTGCCGAAATACATACGTATCTCAATATATGTGTCAGAATGTTTTGTATCACAAAATATACCCTTCACAATAATGAGTGTCTAAATTATGCGGCACAAAATATAATTGTCACATAATTCAATTGTCAAAAAACATAAGTGCTACGAAACATAAGTGTCATAACATTTAAGTGTTACAAAATTTAAGTGTCAGAGAACATAAGTGTCACAAAACACAAGTGTCACAGAACGCAAGTGTCACAAAATTTAAGTCACAAAACGTGTCACAAAATCACCATCACAAACAGAATGATAAATTAAAGATATATTGGGATTCTGGGGAGAAACTGCGGAAGGAACATGTGTGCATCCATTTGCTCAGAAGGGAGTGAGTAGAAGGCCTGGACGACGCTAGCAGATGGAGGAGGACAAGAAGGAGGAGGAGGAGAAGAAGTAGAAGAAGAAGAAGAAGAAGTAGTAGTAGCACGCGTATGGACTGCACTTGAGTTCAAAGCGAGAGAGAACACACACACACACACACACACACACACACACACACACACACACACACAAGAAGAAGACGGAAGAGCAGCAATTAAAAACATAGTAGTAGTAGTAGTAGTAGTAGTAGTAGTAGTAGTAGTAGTAGTAGTAGTAGTAGTAGTAGTAGTAGTAGTAATGTTAGTAGTGGCAGTAGTTGTAGTAGCAGTAGTGGTAGTTGTAGTAGTAGTAGTAATAGTAGTAGTAATGATGTTAATAGTGGTAGTAGTAGTAGTAATAGTAATAGTAGTAATGTTAGTAGTAGTAGTAATAGCAGTGTTGGTGGTGGTGGTAGTAGTAGTAGTAGTAGTAGTAGTAGTAGTAGTAGTAGTAGTAGTAGTAGTAGTAGTAGTAGTAGTAGTAGTATTAGTAGTAGTCGTAGTAGTAGTAGTATTATTCGCAGTATTAGTAGGATGATGATTGTTCAAGATGGCGGTGTAAACCGCGTCGCTCGATTCAGAGATTAACTATGTGTTCTGTGCGTGTTTCTTAACATCATTTTGTTCAAGTAAGGATGAACCTACGACAGGTCCAGCAAACCGGTAGGGAATTTATTTGTTCAAGAACTATTGCTCGAGAATTATGGAGGAAATTGAAAGAAAAACGCAGCTCTATCCGCGTTCACGCCGGAAAAGACACACCGACATACTTCAAATAGGAAGGAGATTTTTGCAACTTGGAATGTTACAGGTCTAGGACATAAGGAACCAGCTCTCGTAGAGTTCATGAAACAATCAAATATTCAATTATTAGGACTCGCAGACACTAGGAAAAAGGGGCAGAACACGAAAACAACACACGAAGGTTACGTTATTATATGGAGTGGCGTCGATCAGCGAGCTACAGCTAAACATGGAGTGGGTTTTTTGTTGCATCCAGACAAAGCGAAAGCTATTATCAACACTAAATTTATATCAGAAAGGATAATACTAGTACAGATCAAAGAAGGAAATAGAACAACAACTTTTATACAAACATACGCCCCATGTAATGACACTTACAGCGACGAAGACAAAGACGAATATTTTGATAAACTTGCAGACACGTTAAATAATGTCAAGGAGACAGATGAACTAGTTGTGATGGGTGATTTTAACGGACGAATAGGCACACGAAGAACACCGTGGGAGGATTGCATGGGGCCATTCAGCGACACAGAGACTGATTGTAACAGCAATGGTCAACATCTACTCAACATATGTTCGGAACATGGACTAATAATAGCAAATAGTTTTTTTCAACATCGTCGTAGCCACACCAAAACCTGGTATAAATGGAATGACTTAGACCAAGCATCTCAAATTGACTTTATTCTAATTAGGAAATCAGACAGAAGGCTACTATTAGATTCAAGAGCACTCCCAAATACAGATGTTGATACTGATCACAAACCAGTCATAATTAAAAAGATTTCACCACACAGGAAAATAAGAAACAAAAAGGTAACAACACATGTCATCAATTATAGGAGGCTGCAGGAAAATACGGTTAAAGACGAATTCAATCAAGAAATCCAAAACCTACATAAGAACATCCCTGATGACCACTCAAGCGTAGATAAGGAATGGACATGTTTCAAGGCTGCCATGCTCGACACACTGAAAAATAAATGTGGAACAAAGAAAGTAGGGCAGGACAAAAGATTAAGAACAGCCTGGTGGAACAACGAAGTTAAAGATAGCATACTCAAAAAGAAGGTAGCATTCAAAAAGTGGATCACAACTAAATCTGAACAGGACTATATTACTTATAGAATAGCACGACGTAATGCCAAACGAACAATTAGAGCATCTAGAGATGAATCCTGGAGAATATACGGTGAACAGATGGCGACCCTTAGCAAAGACTGCCCAAGAGAATTTTATAAACGTGTCACCACAATGAGAAACAGAGATGCATCTTACAACCCAACCACCATCATAAACAGCAAAAGAGGTATACCGATATTTAATCCACAACAAAGACTAGCAAGGTGGGCAGAATACTTTCAAGAACTACTTAACCCCACACATAACATAGAAAACCTCACTTTTGTGCCTAAATGCCAGGGACAGCAAGAACCAAATTTCATACCTGCAGAAGTCAAAGCAGTTATACAGAAAAGTCCTAAAAACAAATCACCAGGTCCAGATGGAATAACCACAGAAGCTATTCAGGCCTGTGGGGAAACAGGAGTTAAATGGCTGACAAGACTTTTTAACATAGCATGGGAAGAAAGAAAAGTCCCAGATGATTGGCAACAGGCAATAATAGTACCAATATGGAAAAAGAAAGGCAATACGAGAGAGTGCGAAACATACAGAGGTATATCACTCCTGAGCCATATAGGGAAAATGTATGCAAAACTTTTGGAACAAAGAGCTAGACCAATAGTTGAACAACAGTTAAGCAAAGCACAATTCGGTTTTCGGAAAGGTAAAAGTTGCACTGATGCATTATTTACACTTAGACAAATTTGTGAAAAAACTATCGAATATAGTGACCAGCAGAATATTGTGTTTGTAGATCAGGAAAAGGCTTTCGATAGAGTAGACAGATACAAATTATGGACCATTCTTGAAGACTATGGGATAGAAGGGCAACTGCTAGAAAACATCATAGCCATGTACCACTCGAGCCAAAGTGCAGTAAGAACACAAGAAGGTATATCAAATATGTTCACAGTCAATACAGGAGTGAGACAGGGATGTGTGCTCTCTCCCCT
>JACEFZ010021408.1:0-2500 GCA_014155875.1 Cepaea nemoralis
GTATTGAAAGGCGAGTGCTGGACATCTTGCGAGTCAGACTTGTGAACTGTATTGTGGATGTAAGTTGTAAAGTATCCATTATATATATTTGTGATCATCGTTCTGTATTTGATACGTTAATAAATCCATCGAACGATGTGTCGTTGAGTCTTACGTCAAATCACGTTGTAGTTGTATTGTCTCACACTTGTTAGGAAAGCGAGCCAAGTTTAAGACCCTGACAATATAGATTTCTGAAGTTGGCTGGAGCTACGAATTTCGTGCTGTGTACGACGTTTTCGACAGGTCGTCCTGCGGAAGAAGACAAGTGTCTTAATGGTTAAAACCTAGTGCAATGTGGTCGACCTTATGTCTGTAAAACCTCTTCTGAAGTGTGACGTGGTTGCGCGATATCGCACCCAGCTATTGTCGTTGATACCGCTGGTTTTATGGTTAGCACGGTGTCTGTATAGCAAATTAACGCTGTGTGCATATGTAAAACATTACAAAAATCACAATCCTAGTTTAGAAGAGAAAATAACAAAAGTTAACAGTTAAAAGTTAGTTGAATATTGCTTACAGGACGTCGCAGTCACCACCAGTATTTGTTGTTGTTGTGATATCTTGTGATAAGTTTATGTTCAGTAATTTACCATTGCCTTCTGAACGACCAGCACCCATACCATTCCGCAAAACACCAACGCGATGCGGTCTGCTGCCATATTGCCCGCAGCTGTGTTTCGAACTGCGTCCGTAACTTCCTTGGCCACGGAGCAGGCAATAACACAAGACAGGATATAATAAAATTGCTCACAGTACCCGCAAGGAAATGAAAAGTGGAGAAAGCAAAGACCAACCTCTGAGCCGGTAATTGACCAACAGCAGATGTGAAGACTAGCGGGCCACTTGACCGGTACCCAGCATTCGTTGCGCTGTCTACCTGTCTGTTTGCCCTCTATAAATCGTGCTTGAAAGCAGAGAGGCGAGGCTAAAAGAGTAGGCGTGGGTTCAGTCGGACACAGAAACATGGCGTAGCTTACATTAACTTTGACGCTAACAACAGATTTGAGTGATCGTCGGACACGCCCATATTGTCAGCGATCTCTGTAAACGGAGTTACGTATGTATGTTGTTCTTTTCTGAAGCATAATGAATGTGTAACCTTTGCTTAGCTGTTAAGTTCTGTTTCTTGCCATCTCCACGTCTGCTGTCAAACCCCAGCAGTGATATATTGGTTATCGTTTTTATGACCTGGTACAATCAGTGTTTAAGTTGCAATTCTTTTCTTCTTCCCTTTATTTTCCAGAAAGTTGGATTTTGTTGCTGAATGTTTCTACGTGTTAGGGCAACCTTTCATGAGTGGCTCATTACGTCATTTTTTTGCTGAACGTTTCTACGTGTTGGGGCAACCTTTCCTGAGTCGCTCATACGTCATTTTGTGGCTGACTGTTTCTAAGTGTTGGGGCACCTTTCATGAGTCGCTCATTACGTCATTTTGTGGCTGACTGTTTCTAAATGTTGTGGCAACCTTTCATGAGTCGCTCACGTCATTTTGTGGCTGACTGTTTCTAAATGTTGGGGCAACCTTTCCTTAGTCACTCATTACGTCATTCTGTGGCTGACTGTTTCTAAGTTTTGGGGCAGCCTTTCATGAGTCACTCATTACGACATTTCTGACAAGGTAAAGTGCTACTATTGTTTGCTTCTCTTCCGGGTCCAGGTAACACAGACCTAATTCTCGTGAGTCGCCTTTTACGACATTCAGAAACACAATACTCTCCAATCTATGTTCAAAGTCCACTTTTACGACATTCATCTACACAATACCCTCTAATCTATGTACAAGTCCGCGTTTTACGACATTTAGCTACACAACGTCATCTAATCTCTGTTCAAAGTCCGCCTTTTACAACGTTCAACTACACAATGCCATCTAATCCGGTGGTTCTCAACCTTTTTTGGCCCATGCACCCCTTCATCAAATTTTCAGAATGTCATTCCCCCTTTTCGTATTCCCTCTCTATAAATCCTCCCTGCCCCTACACAGTATACGTAAAAATGGAAGCTAAATTTAATAAAACATACTAGAACAAGTCTTGACGTCTACATAAAACGTGATTTTCGAGTCTACTTACGTTATAAAACGAATTTCAGAAGGGCGAGAAGTACATAACTGTAAAGTATGGAGGGAAAAACAATATCAAGTAATCGGTTCTTGTATTAGCGCGATATTGAAATAATCTTAATTCCCCCGTCCTTCCCCCCCCCCCCCCCCCCCCCCCCCGTGGAAACCCTCGGTTGAGCACCACTGCTCTAATCTATGTTCAATTTCCGTGCAGGGAGGTGTTAAAAGTTTTCACCAGCACAATGAAATCAGAAAGTAAAGGTCCCATTTCCATTCCTTGATTCGTATTGGGTATATGGTGCCAACCCCCGATGATTGTACAAGATCAATAGGGAATATTCACCCCCCCCCCCCTTCCCCGCCTTTCCCAGCTACCACCCCCAACTCCCGCGCGTG
>JACEFZ010021408.1:10000-52171 GCA_014155875.1 Cepaea nemoralis
CTTGACTACTGCGCCTTGTCCACACAGCCAGGAGATGTGACTACTGCGTCTTGTCCACACAGCCAGGAGGCGTGACAACTGCGCCTTGTCCATACAGCCAGGAGGCGTGACTACTGCGCCTTGTCCACACAGCCAGGAGGCGTGACTACTGCACCTTGACCACACAGCCAGGAGGCGTGATTGTTACACCTTGACCACACAGGCAGGAGGCGTGACTAATGCACCTTGTCCACACAGCCAGGAGGCGTGATTGCTACACCTTGACCACACAGCCAGGAGGCGTGATTGTTACACCTTGACCACACAGGCAGGAGGCGTGACTACTGCACCTTGTCCACACAGCCAGGAGACGTGACTACTACACCTTGTCCACACAGCCAGGAGGCGTGACTACTGCACCTTGCCCACACAGCCAGGAGGCGTGACTACTACACCTTGTCCACACAGCCAGGAGGCGTGACTACTGCACCTTGCCCACACAGCCAGGAGGCGTGACTACTACACCTTGTCCACACAGCCAGGAGGCGTGACTACTGCACCTTGCTCACTCAGCCAGGAGGCGTGACAACTGCACCTTGCTCACTCAGCCAGGAGGCGTGACTACTGCACCTTGCCCACTCAGCCAGAAGGCGTGACTACTGCACCTTGCTCACTCAGCCAGGAGACGTGACTACTACACCTTGTCCACACAGCCAGGAGGCATGACTACTACACCTTGTCCACACAGTCAGGAGGCGTGACTACTGCACCTTGCCCACACAACCAGGAGGCGTGACTACTACACCTTGTCCACACAGCCAGGAGGCGTGACTACTACACCTTGTCCACACAGCCAGGAGGCGTGACTACTGCACCTTGTCCACACAGCCAGGAGGCGTGACTACTACACCTTGTCCACACAGCCAGGAGGCGTGACTACTGCACCTTGCCATACAACCAGGAGGCGTGACTACTACACCTTGCCCATACAACCAGGAGGCGTGACTACTGCACCTTGCCCATACAACCAGGAGGCGTGACTACTACACCTTGCCCACACAGCCAGGAGGCGTGACTACCACACCTTGTCCACACAGCCAGGAGGCGTGACTACCACACCTTGTCCACACAGCCAGGAGGCGTGACTACTGCACCTTGCCCATACAACCAGGAGGCGAGACTACTACACCTTGTCCACACAGCCCGGAGGCGTGACTACTTCACCTTGCCCACACAGCCAGGAGGCGAGACTACTGCACCTTGCCCACACAGCCAGGAGGCGTGACTACTGCACCTTGTCCACACAGCCGGAGTTCTGACTACTGCGCCTTGTCCACACAGTCAGGAAGCGTGACTACTGCACCCTCCTATATCTTTTACAGGAAGTAGAGATCAACTCCAACCCCGGGTTATTTTTGTAGGCAAGTGTACGTTAAGCAGTTTGCCATTACTTTCTGAACTTGAAGCCAACGTTGAAGGCCTACTGACCGGTGTACGAAACGATTCAATACCGCGCCATCATCGCACGGGAAAGTCAAGCGCTCCGACATATTTCCCAGCGATCAGGCAGGCTGCTTATATTATACAATGAGTGTTTACACGTGTCTAAATGTGACTGCATCTCTCTTTCTCTCAGTGTGGACTCTGTCTGTCTGTCTGTCTGTCTGTCTGTCTGTCTGTCGGTCGGTCGGTCGGTCGGTCGATCTGTCTGTCTGTCTGTCTGTCTGTCTGTCTGTCTGTCTGTCTGTCTGTCTGTCTGTCTGTCTGTCTGTCTGTCTGTCTGTCTGTCTGTCTGGTAAGAAAATACATTTTAACAATTAAAATTAACATCAATATTCCGATTCGTATTGAATGTCCATTGAAACGAAACTCAATCCCCGCTAATTCTGTATCACCCCATTCCTAATCAGCCAGCTTTTGATCACTTGTGAGTTGGCTTTATACCAGTCAACCCTTTTCTTAATCGGTTCCATGATCTGTTTTTCAAATTCAGTCAGTCTGAATATTGCACAGTACTGGTTACGAAACTCATACACCTGAAACAAAGACACGTACACAGTCATGTGATATATAGCAACAGTTTTGTCACAGGTAAACATAAGTAGAGATATTTATGAAAACAGAAGTAAAAAACAGGAATTTCAGAAATGAAAGACAATATAAGTTTGAATAAATTAGTATAGATTATGTTTAAGAAAAAACTTAAATCTAAAGTGAACATATCTCTCACTTCTCTCCTTTACACTATGGAGCACAGAAACTGAGTTTCGTTAGTATCACTATAATACTTAGGTGTACACATCATTGCTCTGTAATATTCGTCCACTTTGGCAAACCCATTGAATGGCATCCACACATGTATTGTAGTTATTGTACGTACATCCATTGAGACTCCTAAGCTTTCTCTCTCGGACAACTTTCAAATCTCCATTGCTTCCAGTGTCCCGCCTTACCTTCCTGCCCTTTTTTCATGTACCACTTCCACTCATTTACCTGGGATTTTCACTTACCGTTACCACCCACAACCCGATACCATCCCTTACGACTGGGTATAAAAGAGGATATAGGTGACATTCGTGTTAGTATTACAGCATGGGATTCTGAAATAAGAGCAACATTATTTTTTAAATTTTTATTTACTCTTCATTGCTCTCATTTTATTCCCATCGTTTTATTCTTCTCATCCCGTCTGTATGCCTTAATGTAGTCACCGATGGGTCTCCTCTGTGACTATATGTTGTGCTTTGTGTATGTATTTATTTGCTGATGAAAGCTAGTCGCCGTAACGTCCTTGTATTGTTTCGTAATTCTGTTCTGTAAAACTACATTACTCTGTGTTATTTCATATTGTTTACATTTCCACAGCTATACCGCATTTCCTCTAATAATACCCAGTTTATGTCAACATCTTAAACACATCTCCAGTTTAAACGTCAACATCTTACACACTTCTCCAGTTTAATGAAACATTTACACACTTCTCCAGTTTAATTGTTCACATCTTACTACACTTCTCCAGTTTAATCGTGAACATCTTACACACTTCTCCAGTTTACAGTGAACATCTTACACACTTCTCCAGTTTAAGTGAACATCTTACACACTTCTCCAGTTTAAGTGAACATCTTACACACTTCTCCAGTTTAATGTCAACATCTTACACACTTCTCCAGTTTAACGTGAACATCTTACACACTTCTCCAGTTTAACGTGAACATCTTACACACTTCTCCAGTTTAATGTGAACATCTTACACACTTCTCCATTTAATGTCAACATCTTACACACTTCTCCAGTTTACAGTGAACATCTTACACACATTCTCCAGTTTAATGTGAACATCTTACACACTTCTCCAGTTTAATGTGAACATCTTACACACTTCTCCAGTTTAATGTGAACATCTTACACACTTCTCCAGTTTAATGTCAACATCTTACACACTTCTCCAGTTTAACGTGAACATCTTACACACTTCTCCAGTTTAACGTGAACATCTTACACATCTTCTCCAGTTTCAGTGAACATCTTACACTACTTCTCCAGTTTAACGTGAACATCTTACACACTTCTCCAGTTTCAGTGAACATCTTACACACTTCTCCAGTTTCAGTGAACATCTTACATACTTCTCCAGTTTCAGCGTGAACATCTTACACACTTCTCCAGTTTAACGTGAACATCTTACACACTTCTCCAGTTTACGTGAACATCTTACACTACTTCTCCAGTTTAACGTGAACATCTTACACACTTCTCCAGTTTCACGTGAACATCTTACACATTCTCCAGTTTCAGTGAACATCTTACACATTCTCCAGTTTATGTGAACATCTTACATCACTTCTCCAGTTTAAGTGAACATCTTACACTACTTCTCCAGTTTCACGTGAACATCTTACACTACTTCTCCAGTTTAACGTGAACATCTTACACACTTCTCCAGTTTAAGTGAACATCTTACATACTTCTCCAGTTTAACGTGAACATCTTACACACTTCTCCAGTTTAACGTGAACATCTTACACACTTCTCCAGTTTACAGTGAACATCTTACACACTTCTCCAGTTTAATGTGAACATCTTACACACTTCTCCAGTTTAAGTGAACATCTTACACACTTCTCCAGTTTAATGTGAACATCTTACATCACTTCTCCAGTTTAAGTGAAACATCTTAATACTCTTCTCCAGTTTAACGTGAACATCTTACACACTTCTCCAGTTTCAGTGAACATCTTACACACTTCTCCAGTTTCAGTGAACATCTTACATACTTCTCCAGTTTAGGTGAACATCTTACACACTTCTCAGTTTCAGTGAACATCTTACACACTTCTCCAGTTTCAGTGAACATCTTACACTACTTCTCCAGTTTCAGCGGAACATCGTACACTACTTCTTCAGTTTCAGTGAACATCTTACACACTTCTCCAGTTTCAGTGAACATCTTACACACTTCTCCAGTTTAGCAGTGAACATCTTACACACTTCTCCAGTTTCAGTGAACATCTTACACACTTCTCCAGTTTCATGTGAACATCTTACACACTTCTCCAGTTTAACGTGAACATCTTACACTACTTCTCCAGTTTAACGTGAACATCTTACACACTTCTCCAGTTTCAGTGAACATCTTACACACTTCTCCAGTTTAACGTGAACATCTTACACACTTCTCCAGTTTAATGTCAACATCTTACACACTTCTCCAGTTTAACGTGAACATCTTACACACTTCTCCAGTTTAACGTGAACATCTTACACACTTCTCCAGTTTAATGTGAACATCTTACACACTTCTCCAGTTTAACGTGAACATCTTACACACTTCTCCAGTTTAACTGTAACATCTTACACACTTCTCCAGTTTAACGTGAACATCTTACACACTTCTCCAGTTTAATGTGAACATCTTACACACTTCTCCAGTTTAATGTGAACATCTTACACACTTCTCCAGTTTAATGTGAACATCTTACACACTTCTCCAGTTTAATGTGAACATCTTACACACTTCTCCAGTTTAATGTGAACATCTTACACACTTCTCCAGTTTAAGTGAACATCTTACACATCTTCTCCAGTTTAAGTGAACATCTTACACACTTCTCCAGTTTCAAGTGAACATCTTACACACTTCTCCAGTTTCAGTGAACATCTTACACTACTTCTCCAGTTTAACGTGAACATCTTACACACTTCTCCAGTTTCAGTGAACATCTTACACTCTTCTCCAGTTTACGTGAACATCTTACACACTTCTCCAGTTTAACGTGAACATCTTACACACTTCTCCAGTTTAACGTGAACATCTTACACACTTCTCCAGTTTAACGTGAACATCTTACACACTTCTCCAGTTTACGTGAACATCTTACACTACTTCTCCAGTTTAACGTGAACATCTTACACACTTCTCCAGTTTCAGTGAACATCTTACACTACTTCTCCAGTTTAAGTGAACATCTTACACACTTCTCCAGTTTAACGTGAACATCTTACACACTTCTCCCAGTTTAATGTCAATATCTTACACACTTCTCCAGTTTAACGTGAACATCTTACACACTTCTTCAGCTTAACGTGAACATCTTACACACGTCTCCAGTTTAACGTGAACATCTTACACACTTCTCCAGTTTAACGTGAACATCTTACACACTTCTCAAGTTTAACGTGAACATCTTACACACTTCTCCAGTTTAACGTGAACATCTTACACAATTCTCCAGTTTAACGTAAACATCTTACACACTTCTCCAGTTTAACGTGAACATCTTACACACTTCTCCAGTTTAACGTGAACATCTTACACACTTCTCCAGTTTAACGTGAACATCTTACACACTTCTCCAGTTTAACGTGAACATCTTACACACTTCTCCAGTTTAACGTGAACATCTTAAACACTTCTCCAGTTTAACGTGAACATCTTACACACTTCTCCAGTATAATGTGTATCTTATGGTGTATAAAATGTGCATTTACGTGTTTTTTTATTTTTTTATTTTTTTTTGGTACTAAACGCAGATATTCTTGTGTATGGTTCCTGTGACATATCTTGAAATTCCCCTGGAGGCGTAGATCGTTTTTGTGACGGAGTTGTTAGAACACCCAACCTACAGTGGGCATCAGGTTAACAATGGGTGGGGTTGGAGGATACCGGCGACTGGTGTGAAACTGACCGCGTCACTAAACGAGTGCTGAATGGACTAGAAAAGGGGACTAGAACCATACACCCTTTAAGCTTGAAGGAATGGAACAGGGGGGTTTCATTGACTGTATATTGCCATAAAACCAGCAAGTCTCACGGATTGACGAGCGGTGTTACTCTACTCTGTACAACTCGAATGCACCGTTTTGAGACATTTTTTGGGGCTTGTTTTTCGGTCTGACTGCCGAAGTCTCCCACTGACATTGTCGTCATGTGCGCTTTCAGGTTGTGCATTACCACCATTCCGTGCCATGAACTAGGTCTGTCAAGAATCGCCTCTTACTGCCTGTCTGTCTGTCTGTCTGTCTGCCTGCCTGCCTGCCTGCCTGCCTGCCTGCCTGTCTGTCTGTCTGTCTGTCTGTCTGTCTGTCTGTCTGTCTGTCTGTCTGTCTGTGGGAATATTGTGTGGTATCTGGGTGGGGGATATGTGTGTGGTGTGTAAGTGGGGATGTGTTGGTGAGGGATATGTGTGTGTGTGGTGCGCGGGTTGGGAATAGTGCGTGGTAGGGGGTGTATGTGATGTGCAGGTGGGGGATTGTGTGGTGGGGGATTAGGTTATGGCATGTGCGGGTGGGTGGAAGTTGTATGTGTGGGTGGTGGGGTGTGTGTGAGTGGATTGGGGATGTATGGGTGGTTAGAGAGATGTGTGTGTGGGGGGGGGGGGGTAGGGACATGTCAGTTGGTGGGGATGTGTGTGTATGGTTTGGGGATGTGTGAGTGGATGTGCGATGTGTGGGTTGGTGGGGGATTGTGTGCATGGGTGAGGAATATGTTGTCGATGGAGATGTGGCTGGGGATTGGTGGTTTGAGGTGTGGGTGGGGAGAGGATGTACGGGTTAGGATGTGTATGTGGATGGGCGTGGGATATGTGGGTTGGTGGGGGAATGTTTGTGGGTAGCGAGTGTGTTTTGGTTGGGGGATCAGGTGAGGGCAGAGTGTGTGGGTGGGGGATGTGCGGGAGGGGGATGGGTCGGTTGGTGGGGTATGTATGTGTCCCTTGGTGTGCGTGTGTGTCGGTAGGTGGGGGGTGTGTATGTGTCCCTTGGTGCGCGTGTGTGTGGGTAGGTGGGGGTGTTGTGTGGGTGGGGTGATGTATGGATAGGTGGGAGATGGGCCTCATAACATGGTAATTATAATTAGCCTTGTTTATGTCTACAACATTCATTTCACAATGTTTATTTTTCTTCCTATGTAAATGTATAATGCTCTTGATGAACGAAAGACGAGTGATTGGAAGGGCCTGAATGTAAGACGGGCCTGCGCGCCCAATTTGTGACCCTAATAAAGTTGATTTGATTTGATTTGATTTGATTTGTGTATACATAAGAAGTTGTGGGATCTGGGGTGTCAGACATTGGTAGTACCTTTGGTAAGGATGACTCTTACGCTCTTTTCAGGGCACATCCTCTACTGGTCCAAGCCTGACATCTAGCTCACGCCTGTGGCTCCTAGTAGCAATAGCAATGACAGGCTGGCAAAACCCGATGCGTGGGTAGCCGTTTCGGCCTCAAACTAATCGGTGAACTTGGGTATGGCTACACAAGCATGTGAAGACATTATTCGGTAGACTGCGCGGAAGAAATCATTGTTGATTTAACGGGCAAGACGGCGTTACCTGCAAAGCGTTGTGGAACGTAATGAGCACGGCAAGGCACGTAGAGCGCCCTGGTCATCTACTGCACCTGTATTCGTCTCCAGTCGTCTTGACTTGTCTTGCCACTGGACTCAGATAGACTCAGGCGAGAGAGTGAGGTCGACGAATTGCGCAACACTTCCTCACTTAATTCCAATTCATCGCGCAAGTCATTGTTCATCCAACTTCGTATATAACCTTCAAGCCCTGTGGCGGTGGGCGAGCTGCGAAACGGAATGCGTGGGTACGTTGGCAGCCGTAGTCGCAGACCTGCACACAGGCGGCTCAGGCCATATGGTCGTCTTCTAATGACCGGAGCAGCAGGGGGGATTCGGCAGCCCCCCTGAGCGACTGAGCAGCCCTCTATAGGAACACACTGCTCACCTCCATACATGAGGAAGGGACTAGAAAAGGTGCCCTAAAAATTGTCTGCCCCATCCTTACTAAACCAGCTAGCAGCGGATTTGGGGGGTACCCAACTGCGGACGACGACCCAAACAAGTGGCTAGATCAGTTAAAGAACACTGGAAATCAAATATCCATTTTGTCCCAAGCATTATGCCAAACGAAGCCAGAACACACATGTCTTTCTCCGGGGGAAGGGATTCACGGAAAGACAAAAAAGATAAGATAAAAAAGAAGCAGAAAAAACTAACATAACAACGATGAACTTCCAAGTTAAAACTGTCTTCGGACATTTATTAAAAACAAACCATCAAACAGATAGAGCGGGACTACAATGGTACATGCGACACGAAAAATTGGCTTTTTCGGTTATTTCCGTACACTGAAGAAGTCTTGAATTGTATAAGCAATGACAACGAACAAGAAAGTCACATATCCCTCGCGAAGATTAGGCGCAAGTAAGATAAGATAATAAGAAGCAGACAAACTAAGCGCCAACACACGGGGCTTCAGAGTTTAAACTCAGTCTTCTGGACCATTTATAACAAACGAACCAACAAGCAGACAGCGAGCACTACAATGTACATGCTCACTAATCACTTTCTTACTTCGGCTATTTCCGCTTCTCTGTTGAAGTGCTTGGGAAGTGTATACAGAATGAACAGGCAATGAAACGTAAATGGATCCCTGGAGAAGATAATAGGCGCAATGTTTTAAATTATACATATTATTCATCACAACCTTGACTTGGTGACCTACATAACAAGTACTTCAGAAATCGGCGTGGGTTCGCCTGATGGCGAGGGACACTGGTAATAGGGATATCTGGACCACTAGCAAAACAACAGTCAAGTGTGGGCTATGCTCGAGTTTAAAGTAATTGTACACATAAATAAAAAAAAAAAAAAACATCTCTCAGTCAGAACCTTCTGTGGGGATGTGAATGGCTAGGAAAGCTTGCCGTGAGGATTTGAAATGCTAGGGGAGCTTACTGTGGGGATGTGTAGGACTAGGGAAGCTTACTGTGGGGATGTGAAGGACTAGGGGAGCTTACTGTGGGGATGTGAAGGACTAGGGGAGCTTACTGTGGAGGATGTGAAGGACTAGGGGAGCTTACTGTGGGGATGTGAAGGACTAGTGGAGCTTACTGTGGGGATGTGAAGGACTAGGGGAGCTTGCTGTGTGGATATGAAGGACTAGGGAAGCTTGCTGTGGGGATATTTAGGACTAGGGGAGCTTACTGTGGGGATGTGAAGGACTAGGGGAGCTTACTGTGGGGATGTGTAGGGCTAGGGGAGCTTACTGTTGGGATGTGAAGGACTAGGGGAGCTTACTGTGGGGATGTGAAGGACTAGGGGAGCTTACTGTGGGGATGTGAAGGACTAGGGGAGCTTACTTTGGGGATGTGAAGGACTAGGGGAGCTTGCTGTGTGGATATGTAGGACTAGGGAAGCTTGCTGTGGGGATATTTAGGACTAGGGGAGCTTACTGTGGGGATGTGAAGGACTAGGGGAGCTTACTGTGGGGATGTGTAGGGCTAGGGGAGCTTACTGTGGGGATGTGAAGGACTAGGGGAGCTTACTGTGGGGATGTGAAGGACTAGGGGAGCTTACTGGGGGATGTGAAGGGCTAGGAGAGCTTACTGTGGGGATATGTAGGACTAGGGGAGCTTGCTGTGTGGATATGTAAGACTAGGGGAGCTTGCTGTGGGGATATTTAGGACTATGGGAGCTTACTGTGGGGATGTGATGGGCTACGGGAGCTTGCTGTGGGGATATGCAGGACTAGGGGAGCCTGATGTGGTGATGTGAAGGGCTATGACCATCACATTGTGTAGGTCAGAATGCGCCGAGGACAAGGTGGTTAGCCAACCCCGCTCCTCTCCCCCGTCGCTAACGACGAGGGTGAACATCGATCCCTTGTGCCACTACGCTCATGCCATAGAGACATATTAGGTTACAATCTTTTGTCTTGATGTCATAAAATGACATATTAGGTTACAGTCTTTTGTTTTGATGTCATAATAAAGACATGTTAGGTTACAATATTTTGTCTTGATGTCATAGTAAATACATATTAGGTTACAATCTTTTGTCTTGATGGCATAGTAAAGACATATAGGATTGCAATCTTTTGTCGTGATGTAATGGTAAAGACATGTTAGGTTACAATATTTTGTCTTGATTTCATAATAACGACATGGTTGTTTACAATCTTTTGTCTTGATATAATAATAAAGACATTCTTCGTTACAATCGCGTTAGTGGGGAAGTACTGTCTGAATTTTTTTTTTTTTTTTTAAGCATATCCTTTACAGGACTTAGCTGTCAACACCAGCATCTTTCAGCTGTATGTTGATCTCTTGGCAAGATTACGCTCAGTAGTTTGCCATTGCTTTCTGAGAGGCCGGCTCAGTATCCCGCAAGTCACGAGCGGGGGTCGAACTGCCTCAGCTCTCGCTCCGCTACGAGACTCTGCGTGGTAAACGGGATTACAGAGAGAAAGTGTTGTAACCCCACAGCCAGAGAGACCGGCACTGTCTGAATAGACTACAATAATGTCTTGTCACTACTGGGTGTCAATCTAAAATCTTTATGCGTTGGATCCGGTCCCCAGGATATGCTGGTGTGTTGGGGAATGAACAGGTCGACATATTGTCTAGATCTGTATCGCTGGGGGATGGGGGGGGGGGGGGGGGTTTTGGTGCATGATAAGGCAGATATGGGCAGGGATTTTCGGTATTGTGTATAAATATGTAGAAGAACAAAAACTTCTCATGGCAGAGAATGGTGCCCTAGGGAGTGACCAGCGGATCTGACCGATACTCATCATCATAATGTGCCATTGCCGTTAAACGTGGCCGGTCATGTTTTGCTATCTCACTCGATTAACACAGTCGTTGATTAGCTGTCCCTTTTACAGTGTCTCTCGCCATGAAGCGAACCCACTTCGACTTCAGAGGTATTTGTAATTGACGTCTCCAAGTCAAGGACAAGAAATCAACATTTTAGTTCACCTCATCGATGTACAGGTTGACCCCCTACCTCAGCATCATCACACAGGATGTTTAATAACAAGCTCTCTTATCCATTCGGCCATGCTGATCTCCGTCCCCAGTGCTGTGATGTCGGTTCTAGACTCAGCTCAAGTCATTTATGCAATATCAGTACATCTTAGTCAAGTACCAGCCTCTTCAACTCTATGAGATGTCGGTTCTAGACTCAGCTCAAGTCATTTATTCAATATCAGCACATCTTAGTCAAGTACCAGCCTCCTCCACTCTATGAGATGTCAGTTCTAGACTCAGCTCAAGTCATTTATTCAATATCAGCACATCTTAGTCAAGTACCAGCCTCTTCCACTCTATGAGATGTTGGTTCTAGACTCAGCTCAAGTCATTTATTCAATATCAGTACATCTTAGTCAAGTACCAGCCTCCTCCACTCTATGAGATGTCAGTTCTAGACACAGCTCAAGTCATTTATTCAATATCAGTACATCTTAGTCAAGTACCAGCCTCTTCCACTCTATGAGATGTCGGTTCTAGACTCAGCTCAAGTCATTTATTCAATATCAGTACAATTTAGTCAAGTACCAGCCTCTTCCACTCTATGAGATGTTGGTCCTAGACTCAGCTCAAGTCATTTATTCAATATCAGTACACTTTAGTCAAGTACCAGCCTCTTCCACTCTATGAGATGTCGGTTCTAGACTCAACTCAAGTCATTTATTCAATATCAGCACATCTTAGTCAAGTACCAGCCTCTTCCACTCTATGAGATGTCGGTTCTAGACTCAGCTCAAGTCATTTATTCAATATCTTTACAATTTAGTCAAGTACCAGCCTCTTACACTCTATGAGATGTTGGTTCTAGACTCAGCTCAAGTCATTTATTCAATATCAGTACAATTTAGTCAAGTACCAGCCTCTTCCACTCTATGAGATGTCGGTTCTAGACTCAGCTCAAGTCATTTATTCAATATCAGTACAATTTAGTCAAGTACCAGCCTCTTCCACTCTATGAGATGTCGGTTCTAGACTCAGCTCAAGTCATTTATTCAATATCAGCACATCTTAGTCAAGTACCAGCCTCTTCCACTCCATGAGATGTCGGTTCTAGACTCAGCTCAAGTCATTTATTCAATATCAGTACAATTTAGTCAAGTACCAGCCTCTTCCACTCTATGAGATGTTGGTTCTAGACTCAGCTCAAGTCATTTATTCAATATCAGTACAATTTAGTCAAGTACCAGCCTCTTCCACTCTATGAGATGTCGGTTCTAGACTCAGCTCAAGTCATTTATTCAATATCAGTACAATTTAGTCAAGTACCAGCCTCTTCCACTCTATGAGATGTCGGTTCTAGACTCAGCTCAAATCATTTATTCAATATCAGCACATCTTAGTCAAGTACCAGCCTCTTCCACTCTATGAGATGTCGGTTCTAGACTCAGCTCAAGTGATTTATTCAATATCAGTACAATTTAGTCAAGTACCAGCCTCTTCCACTCTATGAGATGTTGGTTCTAGACTCAGCTCAAGTCATTTATTCAATATCAGTACATCTTAGTAAAGTACCAGCCTCTTCCACTCTATGAGATGTCGGTTCTAGACTCAGCTCAAGTCATTTATTCAATATCAGCACATATTAGTCAAGTACGAGCCTCTTCCACTCTATGAGATGTCAGTTCTAGACTCAGCTCAAGTCATTTATTCAATATCAGCACATTTTAGTCAAGTACCAGCCTCTTCCACTCTATGAGATGTCAGTTCTAGACTCAGCTCAAGTCATTTATTCAATATCAGCACATTTTAGTCAAGTACCAGCCTCTTCCACTCTATGAGATGTCGGTTCTAGACTCAGCTCAAGTCATAAATGCAATATCAGCACATTCATCTTAGTCAAGTACCAGCCTCTTCCACTCTATGAGATGTTGGTTCTAGACTCAGCTCAAGTCATTTATTCAATATCAGTACATCTTAGTCAAGTACCAGCCTCTTCCACTCTATGAGATGTCAGTTCTAGACTCAGCTCAAGTCATTTATTCAATATCAGCACATCTTAGTCAAGTACCAGCCTCTTCCACTCTATGAGATGTCAGTTCTAGACTCAGCTCAAGTCATTTATTCAATATCAGCACATTTTAGTCAAGTACCAGCCTCTTCCACTCTATGAGATGTCAGTTCTAGACTCAGCTCAAGTCATTTATTCAATATCAGTACATCTTAGTCAAGTACCAGCCTCTTCCATTCTATGAAATGTTGGTTCTAGACTCAACTGGTCATTTATTCAATATCAGCACATCTTAGTCAAGTACCAACTCTTCCACTCTATGAAATGTAATGTATATATATATAAGGGTCGTTTATTTGAAACCCGTTCCAACAGCTTTATTACAAAAGCATGAAAGAAACATTAACAGGTGTGATAGAATTAAACAAAGCACTCACTTTAAATGAATTATGCACCATGGGTTGGACAGAAGAATTTGCCGTAGGCATTCAGATAAGCATCACATTGCTTAGTTAAGCGGCGAATGTCGTCTGCAGAAAAGAATTGTGGTTGCTCACTGAACCAAGTGTTTACCGCTTTCGTTACGTCTGCAACTGTGTGACATCGTTGCTCCTTGAGAGCTTTTTTTTAGAGGTCCGAACAAATGAAAATAACATGGTTACAAATCAGGACTATTGGCTGGATGTTGCAGAATTTCCCACTTCTTCCAAGCTAATGCTTCCTGCACAATCTTTGCAACATGCGGACACGCTTTATCGTGCAACAAAATCACACGGAGAGAAAGCATTTATTCTTGATGGGTGTTTGCAGCTTGTCTAGTGGGTAGAATTGATGTTGACGCCAGGTTCTTTAAAGTCGGCCAAGTGCGGCACGTACGAATGTCAAATGAACGCTCCTAATATATATATATATATATATATATATATATATATATATATATATATATATATATATATATATATATATATATATATATATATATATATATATATATACCATGGACAGCCAGAAAGACCAATGAACAAGTCCTTCAAGAAACAAATGAAGATCGTAAATTGATTAGAGAAATTAGACGTAGACAGTCAAAAATTTTTGGGCATGTTATGAGAAGAAATGGATTGGAGAATTTGGTGATAACTGGTAAGATCGAGGGGAACAGACCAAGGGGAAGACCTAGAAGCAAGTACCTGGATGGCTTGACCTTGTGGCATGGTCGAGACAGAAACACGGAGCTGATCCACGACTCTGGTGATCGAGTGAGATGGCAGAACATGACCGCCCACGCTTACCGGCATGGCACATGATATATATATATATATATATATATATATATATATATATATATATATATATATATATATATATATATATATATATATATATATATATATATATATATATATATATAATGTGCTCTGCCGATAAGCGTGGGCGGTCACGTTTTGCCATGTCACACGATCACCAGAGTCGTGGATCAGCTCCGTGTTCCTGTCTAGACCATGCCAAGTGGCCAAGCCATCCAGGTATTTATTTCTCGGTCTTCCCCTTGGTCTCTTCCCTTCCAGCTTGCCAGTTAACACCAAGTTCTCAAAGCCATTTCTTCTCATAACATGCCCAAAAAATTTTGACTGTCTACGTCTAATTTATCTAATCAGTTTACAATCTTCATTTGTTTCTAGAAGGACTTGTTCAATGGTTTTTCTGTCTATCCATGGTATTCTCTGCATTTTCTTCAGAAACCACATTTCCACAGTCATTAGATGTTTTTCAGCTTGACTGCTCATTGTCCACGCTTCAGATCCATACAAAAGTACAGGTTCTATGTAGCACCTCAACACTCTTTTTCTCGTTTTAATTGATTACGTTTTATTTATCAGTATGTATTTCATCTTGCAAAATGCTACCTTCCCATTAGCAATTCTTGTTCTAATCTCTTCAAGGCATCTCCCATCAGATGTTATGACTGCTACGAGATAACTGCACCGATTAATTTGCTTAAGAATATGTCCATTTACTCGTATATCACATTGTGGTATTTCCTTCTTCCCAGTGACGACCATAATCTGTGTCTTCTTACCATTCAATTCTAACTCTAGTTGCTCACTGTGTGCAACAACCGCATCTACTACATGTTTCAGGTCCTGTTTATTGTCTGCAATGAAGACTGTATCATCTGCCTATCTAATGTGATTTATGTATCTTCCCCCAATGTTGATTCCTTCCATATATATATATATATATATATATATATATATATATATATATATATATATATATATATATATATATATATATATATATTGCTAGTGCTATCCCGTGCTTGCTCATTTATTCAGTATCAGCACATCTTAGTCAAGTCAAGTACCAGCCTCTTCCACTCTATGATATGTCTGTTCTTGACTTAGCTCAGCTCAAGTCATTTATTCAATGTCAGCACATATTAATAACGTACCAGCCTCTTCCACTGTTTGCGATGTAATGTGTACAAATTGCTAGCCCTATCCCGTGCTTGTTCATTCTCATCACATCGTTGTTGGTACTTACATATTTTGCAAATCTTGGTAATGTGTCTTGACGAAGTTCCAGGCCAAAGCTCTCCCTTCTTCTGTGGTTATCACCTTCCGCAGGGCGATATTCGCTTGATCTGCTGAAAACGTCGTATTGTCCGTGATTAGGGCGTTCAAATAACTGAAATAGACAGTACACATATTGTTGACATATTACTAAACTAGTTAGTTAGTTAGTTAGTTAGTCAGTTAGTTATTTAGTTAGTTAGTTAGTTAGTTAGTTAGTTCGTTTGTTCGTTCGTTCGTTCGTTCGTTAGTTAGTTAGTTAGTTAGTTATTTAGTTAGTTAGTTAGTTAGTTAGTTCGTTCGTTCGTTCGTTCGTTCGTTAGTTAGTTAGTTATTTAGTTAGTTAGTTAGTTAGTTAGTTAGTTAGTTAGTTAGTTAGTTAGTTAGTTAGTTAGTTAGTTAGTTAGTTAGTTAGTTAGATAAGCAGAGCATCATCATTCCACTGGGAACTATTATTCCATGAGTGCTCAAACGCTCAGCACAGAAGCTTGCAGGTAACATTGTATTACGGCTAAGGACATTATCATTTGTCTGTCACTGTGTCCCAGCTGCCCAATGTTAATGTCCCATGTAATACGCCCACAATGTCTATAGTATATATGGCCAATACATGTATTCCTGGAATATATAAACATGCCTCGGGTATGCCAATACATGTATTCCTAGAATATATAAACATTCTTGACGTCAATGGTGATATCAAAGAAAATGGTGACACCAAAATGCGACATAGAAATACAAGGGAAAATTCTTAACCATGATGATAATTTTAGATACCTAGGGGCATTTATAATATCAGATGGAAGATGTACAACAGAGATTAAGAGCAGAATAGGGCAAGCAAAAGCCGCATTTCAGAAAATGAAGAGTATCTTGTGCAATAAGTCACTATCACTGAATGTAAGAAAGAGAGTGCTGAAATGCTATGTAGAACCAGTTTTATTGTATGGCAGCGAATCTTGGAATGTAAATGAACAAATTAGGAAGAAATTAGAAGCAACAAAAATGTGGTTCCTGAGACGAATGTTGCGAATTCCTTGGACTGCCAGAGCAACAAACAATGACTGCCTGAAAGAGGCTAATGAAATTAGAACATTATGTACAACAATAAGAAAAAGACAAACAGCTTTCTTTGGTCATGTGATGAGAAGAGAGGCATCGGAGAACATCGTGACAACTGTAAAGATCGAGGGAAAGAGAGGCGGAGACAGACCAAGAGAAATGATGCTGGACGGATTAAGACGGTGACATGGAGGAATACCATCAGCAGAGTTGATCCAGAACACCAAAGACCGAGATCTGCGGAGAGCCATGAACGCCTACGCCAGCTGGCAGGGCACTTAATGATGATGACGTCAAGAAGATTTGTGGACTTACCGATTTAGAATCTCTGTATTTCGGGAACAGGCCATTGCTGCCAGCATGTTTTCTGCATCTTTTTTGGTAGTCGCTGTCCTAAACATCTGTAGGTATTGACATTGTTCATATATTGGAATCATGGTCTGTGTGTAATAATACATGTTGTGTGTAGATATGAAACAGTATAGTCTAGAGTACGGAAATGAACAACGATACATTACACTTGTCTCCCAAAGAAAGACGATGTGTGAAGATGTTAAACTATTTTTTGTCCGCGTTTCCATCCTGTTTCAGGATATTGCGGTCAACACCAGCATCTTTCAGATGTATGTTGATTCCTAGGATAGATTACGCTCATTAGCACGCCACGACTTTCTGAGCGATCAACTCCGTACTCTCATAAGTCACTGGTGCGACTCGAACCACTTCTAATTCTCGTGCGCTCACGTCAACCACGAGAGTATTCGAGGTTAACAGAGAAAGCTGCTAACTCCGCGGCCAGGGAGCCGGCTGTGAAACTATAGTTTGGTCTATAATAAGGACACGAACACGGTTCGGTACACTTGTCTCAGAAAGAAAGAAGACCTGGCCCAAATAGAGAACTATTGCTGGAAGAAGCGTGGCCGAAAAAGTAAAGCGCTCTCGCCGTTAAATTTCCGGTGCGTTGATGGCCGGGTATTGCGTTTTTGCCCTACACCGGACAGATGGATTGATACTGTGACTCATCCTTGACTTCATCATCATCATCATCAAGTGCACTGCCGGCTAGCGAAGGCGTTCATGGCTCTCCACAGATTTCGGTCTTTGGTGTTCTGGATCAACTCTGCTAACGATATTCCTCTATGCCACCGTCTCAATCCATCCAGCATCATTTCTCTTGGTCTGCCTCTGCCTCTCTTCGCCTCTATCTTCCCAGGTGTCACGATGTTCTCCAATGCCTCTCTTCTTATCACATGACCAAAGAAAGCTGTTTGTCTCTTTCTTATTGTTGTATATTGTGTTCTAGTTTCATTAGCCTCTTTCAGGCAATCGTTGTTAGTTACTCTGGCAGTCCAAGGAATTCGCTGGGGACGTAAATTACAAATACCTCAGATGTCGAAGTGGGTTCACTTGAAGGAGGGGGACCATGATATTAGGAACACTGGCCCACTCGCAAAAATCAGTCCAGTATGGACTACGCTAGAGCTCAAATAGAGCGAAAGAAACAAAAGCGCAATATCTCTGAACAGTAATGCCACGAAAATACTGTCGCTAATTATCACAGAACGAGTGGGAAAGAAGTTGGAATAACAAACATTTGTAGTTAAGGGAGTTGTAAGGCAAGAGTGTGGATGCTAAGCTACCTCATTTCTGTGAGACCATCTCTGAGTTATACAGATAGTGCAACTCAGATCATGATAAGAGAAGCTCATTCATCAACTAGCTAATGTAGGGAACACAGAAGAGCTACCTGGTGCACCTTTCACATACACCGCACGAAAAGAATCATCAAGTCATTCAGAAAGCCGTCAACACCAGCACAAGACTAGTACCATTTATGGCAATACCAGAGCGAGACTTTCTTCTGCGCCTCAGAACAGGACACAATCTATTACACAAACACATGGACACACAATTCAAGATTGGAAAATCAGCCAAGTTGACTTAGGAATTAGCGCCGCAGACAGAAAGATACATACTCGTCGACTGCCCCACATACGACAACATGACTAGGCAAACCTTCTGGCTTAGAGAAACATGAATAACATTAGTGGAACTATTGTAAAGCTGTGGAAATATAAACAATATAAAATAACACAAAGTAATGCAGCTTTACATAACACAATTACGGAAACCAGGGACCTCCAGCACTCGAGGCGGATACCATACCTCGTGACCACGCAGCCCGCTAATGAGGACCGGGATTTTTTCACGTGGACTTCTAGTAATAAACTGTCCCCTGGTCTCTGGGTAGTGAGCTCGGACGCCCATGTATATTGTTGCGCACGTAAAAAATCCCATGGCAGTTGGAAATCGAAAAAAGCGTAGCCAAACGGCGCTGCCCGGGCAACATTTCTAGTTAAAAATCTACCCAAAGTATTTAAGGATCCTCGCCGGTGCTACGGAGTTCGTGCATTGAGCTGAGTTTCTCCAGACTCAGGTTTGAGTTAGGAGGAGAACGGAGCACTTATGGGTTTTACCCGTGTGCCGTGATGTTGATCCATCGACTAACTAAACTAAACTAATTACGGAAAACACACGCGATTAGCCCTCAACTGCAAACCAATACATACATAAAACACAACATATAATCTGTAGTATAGACACTGTAGTATGAATACAGTAGTATGTAATCTGTAGTAAATATAAGGTAATGTTATCCCCGTGATTAAATGTTGTATTTCTTTGCTAATGAAGACTAGTTGCGGCAACGTTCTGTGTTTTCCGTAATTGTGTTCTGTAAACCTGCATTACTGTGTGTTATTTTGTATTGTTTACGTGGTCTAGATAAACAACAGTGGGAGATACACTTTATGGGACACTCAGTGAGCTACAAGAAACAGTGAACGTAATACAAGAGAAAACATTGTAGATACAAGGGGCTTCTCATAAGTCTTTAGCCTGACCATGAAGGAGTAGGCCGAGAAAATTGAAATTTGGCACAGTGCTTATTTATTCTAAATCTAGCCACCACCTGAATTTATGCATTTCTGCCATCTCTGCGTGACGTTGAAAAGACCTTCAAAATAAAACAACCTATTTTTCCGAACTAAACCAGTTATCACAAGCCAGTATGACATCTTCGTCACTGTCAAGACGATTTCCTTTCAGCTGTTTTTTACGATTTGGTGAATCCAAGTCTCATCTACCGTCCCCATGGTCTTTTACATGTTTTTCGACCGCCACATGTTGAGCAACTGGCCACAGCAATCAACCCGTGTTTGTTTCTGTTCACATGTCAGCAGGCGCGGGGCACACACTTTTCTCATGTTCAGTCTGTTGTGTAAAATTCTAAAAACTGTACTCTTACTCAGTTTTGCTGAACCCGATATCTCTGCAATTGTCATTTTCCTATCCTGGCCTATGATTTTCTTCACTTTTGCAGCATTTGCATCATTGCACTCTGAGGACGGTCGTCCTGGTCTTGGCAGATCTGCAACTTGGGAACGGCCACACTTAAACTGCAAACACCAATTTTTTACAGAAGCATATGAAGGACAGACTTCCTCAAACACTGGCCCCATCTCCCTGTGTATTTCTGTAGGTGTTTTACCCTTGTAACATCAAGAATTTTATCACAGTGCTGGCGTCTGATTTCTCCATTGTTCTGACAAACCGTTGGATGTG
Source organism: Cepaea nemoralis (assembly GCA_014155875.1). Classification (NCBI taxonomy): domain Eukaryota; kingdom Metazoa; phylum Mollusca; class Gastropoda; order Stylommatophora; family Helicidae; genus Cepaea; species Cepaea nemoralis. The sequence continues at coordinate 30,509 of JACEFZ010021408.1, forward strand.
CAGATCTAGTCAATAGGGTGTGTTGTACCATGCACCATATCGGGAAAACCAGTTGAGATGGGAAATTCATAATTCATATGTCCATTACAAATTGAATGAGCTATACATCTTCCAAATTTCAATTTTCTCCGCCTACTTCTTCATGGTCAGGCTAAAGACTTATGAGAAGCCCCTTGTATAAACAATACATTTCAAGCGAACGAAAGAAGAAGAAGAAGAAGTGCATTGTACATTAGTCATAAATTATACAGGTGTCTGTGTTGAAGTTCTGCAGCTGTGGGGTATGATGGTGATATGTGGAACAACATATAACAACAAGCTTGGTTAACTGAATTGAATCATGTTATATCATATAAGGAAGATAAAAGCAGGTGCCAGAGCAGCAGGTTAATAAACGTGATTCGTAGGGCTTCCACTTTTCATATCTGTGCTACCTCCATGTACATTATATAGACATAACCAGAGTGAAATGAAACCCCCAGGTTGCTCCATTCATCATTGGTGCAAGTGTGTTTGGCGCTCGGTGTTCATTTAATAACGTACCAATGTGGTGGGGCCAGATGTGGTTCGGGTAAGATAAGGCAATGTTATCCATCGAAAAAAAACAACAACCCTTAAACAGGAACATTCCGTGTTTGTTAGTTTTGTTTGTCAAGGCGTATCTGAATCTCTCCAGAATGATTCCGCTTAACACTTGTCCGTGAACTCAGCATGTTCTTCTCTATAATTTTCTCACTTCTGCTGATGTCACTCTGGAAACCCTCCATTCCATTCTGCGGGTATTTCTTCAGTCTCCGTAAATCTGCCAATTCACGTGGATACATTGGCAAATCCGCCACGAGTACATATGTATTATATGAAGAACCTCTTTACTCCAGTCTGCGGGTATTTCGTCTGCCCATTCATATGGTTACATCCACATAGGTTGACACGCGGTTCAATAACGTATCTTCACTTTATCTTCTAATTGATCAGATACCTTCCCCCTCTTCCTCATTACCCATTTTCCTGGTATGTTCACTGAACCGTCACATTACTGATCACGTAAAGTTACAGCACCAACCATTAATTTTGCAGCAATGATCATGTAAAGTTACAACACTAATCTTGTACAGTTGCGGTAGTGACCATGCAGAGTTACAGCACTGACCATATAAAGTTACAGTACTGACCATATAACGTTATAGCACTGATCAGGTGAAGTTACAGCAAATCCCATTTAAAGTACCATCACTGACCATATTAAGTTACAGCACTGACCATGTACAATTACAGCGCAGATCATGTAAAGTTGCGTCGAAGACCATGTAAAGTTACACCATTGACCATATAAAGTTACAGCACTGACCATTTAAAATTATAGCACTGATCATCTAAGGATACTTAATTGATAATGCAAAGTTATAGCACTGACCATGTACAGTTAAAGCATTGACCCTGTAAAGTTACAGCATTGATCATGTACAATTACAGCATTGACCATGTAAAGTTACAGCATTGATCATGTACAGTTACAGCATTGATCATGTACAGTTACAGCAATAATCATGTACAATTACAGCATTGATCATGTACAGTTACAACGTTGATCATGTACAGTTACAGCATTGACCATGTACAGTTACAGCAATAATCATGTACAATTACAGCATTGATCATGTACAGTTACAGCACTGACCATGTAAAGTTAGAGCATTGATCATATACAGTTACAACATTGATCATGTAAAGTTACAGCATTGATCATGTAAAGTTACTGCATTTATCGTGTACAGTTACAGCATTGATCATGTAAAGTTACTGAATTTATCGTGTACAGTTACAACATTGACCATGTACAGTTACAGCAATAATCATGTACAATTACAGCATTGATCATATACAGTTACAGCATTGACCATGTAAAGTTACAGCATTGAACATGTACAGTTACAGTATTGATCATATACAGTTACAGCATTGATCATGTACAGTTACAGCATTGATCATATAAAGTTACAGCATTGAACATGTACAGTTACAGCATTGATCATGTAAAGTTACAGCATTGATCATATAAAGTTACAGCATTAATCATATACAGTTACAGCATTGATCATATAAAGTTACAGCATTGAACATGTACAGTTACAGCATTGATCATGTAAAGTTACAGCATTGATCGTGTACGGTTACAGCATTGATCGTGTACAGTTACAGCATTGATCATGTACAGTTACAGCAATAATCATGTACAATTACAGCATTAATCATGTACAGTTACAGCATTGACCATGTAAAGTTACAGCATTGATCATATACAGTTACAGCAATAATCATGTAAAATTACAGAATTGATCATGAACAGTTATAGCATTGACCATGTAAAGTTACAGCATTGATCATATAAAGTTACAGCATTGAACATGTACAGTTACAGCATTGATCATGTAAAGTTATAGCATTGATCATGTACAGTTACAGCATTGATCATATAAAGTTACAGCATTGATCATATACAGTTACAGCATTGACCATGTAAAGTTACAGCATTGATCATATACAGTTACAGCATTGATCATATACAGTTACAGCATTGATCATATACAATTACAGCATTGATCATATAAAGTTACAGCATTGATCATTTAAAGTTACAGCATTGAACATGTACAGTTACAGCATTGATCATGTAAAGTTACAGCATTGATCGTGTACGGTTACAGCATTGATCATGTACAGTTACAGCATTGATCATGTAAAGTTACTGCATTAATCGTGTACAGTTACAGCCCTGATCGTCCACACTCACCTGGTTTGTGAGCATAGCGAGGGGAAGCAGAGCTCTACAGACCCAATGGTTTCTGAGCTCGGAGAAGGACAGGAATGCCCAAGATGACTTCACGATGCTGGTTCCGAGGGATATTCTTTACATCAATAACAGTTTAGAAGTCAGCATGGCCGAATGGATCAAAGTATTCGCTCTTGAAACTTCCTGTGTGCTGATGGTTAGGTAGCGGGTTCAACCCCTACATTGGTCTGTTGGACTAAAATGTTGGCTTCTCGTCCTTGACTTGGGGAAGTAAATTATAAATACCCCAGAAGCCGTTGTGGGTTGGCCTGATGGCGAAGAACACTGGCAACAATCAGTCCAGTGTTGACTAAGCTCGATTTCAAAGTTAGCGACCCCCCAAAATAATAATAATAACAATTTTAAAAACATAAAACAAACAAACAGATGTTAGTACCTTACAATGTGCACGAGAAATGAACGAATTAACGACTTGTATTTTGGGGTTACATCCACTGTTGGCGCACACTCTGTCAGAACTGACAGAATTCACTGTCGTTTGATCGATGTGGCCTCATCTCTCGAGCCCTGAAAGTTCTATCTCGATGTATTCCATTCTTTTGTCACACACAGGTCAGTGTTATTATTACTCTTTATGGCTACTTTAACGTCTCAAACGGCTTACTGGGCCTAGACGACTTGGCGTGAACACAACGACACTTAAGAGTTACAACTGAGGACAAACACAGAATGCACAACGATATCCAGAAACGGAACAGCCGGTTTATTCTATCATGATTACGTGTGGCCGACAACAAGACGGGCGGACGCATGGACGGAACATGTTCTCTTAAATCTTACTTGTAGAGCAAACTCCCATTCAGCTGTAGAACCCTCGGCTACTCCAGCACAGTAAACCGTTGTCTTAACGTCTGGATCAATCCTAGACACAAGATCGTCAATAGCAATTTAACAGTGCGGTTAGGTTAATCCTGAATACGAAAGCTGAATGATACAGCTGAATGATAATTGGACCAACCCTAGACATAAAAGTATCAATGATAATTCAATGAGTTGGCCAATCCCAGATGCAAGAGCAAAACTAGCAAATTAATAGTGTGGTGCGGGTCTCTACTAAATACAAAAGCATCAATAACAGATGAATGATAATTGGATCAACCAGATATAAGAGCATAAACGATAACTGAATGACGTGGGATATATATATATATAAATGATTTATCACACATCATTCTGTTATCATTGATGCTCTAATAGCTAGGGTTTATCCAATCAACTTTAGATATAAGAGCATCAATGATACCTACATGTGTGTATCAACCCTAGATATAAGAGCATCAATGATACCTACATGTGTGTATCAACCCTAGATATAAGAGCATCAATGATACCTACATGTGTGTATCAACCCTAGATATAAGAGCATCAATGATACCTACATGTGTGTATCAACCCTAGATATAAGAGCATCAATGATACCTACATGTGTGTATCAACCCTAGATATAAGAGCATCAATGATACCTACATGTGTGTATCAACCCTAGATATAAGAGCATCAATGATACCTACATGTGTGTATCAACCCTAGATATAAGAGCATCAATGATACCTACATGTGTGTATCAACCCTAGATATAAGAGCATCAATGATACCTACATGTGTGTATCAACCCTAGATATAAGAGCATCAATGATACCTACATGTGTGTATCAACCCTAGATATAAGAGCATCAATGATACCTACATGTGTGTATCAACCCTAGATATAAGAGCATCAATGATACCTACATGTGTGTATCAACCCTAGATATAAGAGCATCAATGTTACCTACATGTGTGTATCAACCCTAGATATAAGAGCATCAATGTTACCTACATGTGTGTATCAACCCTAGATATAAGAGCATTAATGATAACTGAAAATGTAGTCAACCCTAGATATGATTGATTGATTGATTGATTGATTTAGGAACCGACATCACAGCATTCGGGACATTCCCATAAGCGCTCCGTCCCCATCCTCAACAGCCAGCGAAGAGCTCCAACATTAATAGTTCCAGTAGCAATCTGAATATATGTCCGTCTCGCCTTTCCTCTGAGCGTCGAGCGTCGGCCAGATCCCCTCGTCACACCTCGCTGTCTCCTTCTTGCCAGACTATGGTGATCCATTTGCTCCTCCGAGGTGTACACGTGCTCCCACAAGGCCGCAACCACGTCTGCCTTGTCATGCATCAATACTCCACCAAGTTTTGCCGAGCCAGCCAATCTGTCCGCATGTTCATTCCCCAGCACACCGGCATGCCCCGGAGAAAAGATCCAGGTGATGCTTGCTACCCGTGACCTCCGAAGCGAAGCAAGCCACTCTGCACGAAGCTTGCCTGTTCTCACCCTTCTCAGCATGCTTTCTGAGTCAGTTACAATCACAATGTGTGTATGTATCGTGTTTTCTATCCAGCGGAAACTGCACTAACCGCCTCCACCTCCATTCTGAAGCTAGATGTAGTGTCATCATACGCCATGCTCTCCTGCACCAAACGCCGACTGTGACATATTGGGATATGGAAGCAGTACCCACTCTGACTTACCCCGCAATGAAGTAAAGCTATGAGGATGGGACTGATTTTATTTGGAGGGGATGGGTTCTTGGAAGCCAAAGTGACCCATAATAGCTCTTGAAATCTAGGGGTTTCCCCAGGAAAATTAATTTCTTCCCTCCAAAATCTTCCTTCCCGAAAAGAGAAACTTAATTAGCTCGAGAGTCCCCCACCTATGATCATTTTCCCTTTTATATGAAATGGTCACAGGAATTAATAAAATTTAAAGTTCCCTTTTCTGAGTAAACTGGAACCTGGGAGATTACAATAGAACAGAATTTAGCTGTCTATTAGTGTTTACCCAGTCACCTGTAGTTCCAGATACTACCTTTATGTGGAGTAGTTACATTAACTAAACACATAGATAATAATGAAAAGTTTAGTCACACCACAATGGACTGACAGAAAAATGCAGGAACAGTTAATTTTGGTTTATTAAACAAAATAAAAAACCTGTGGAAGTAACCAGTGATGCATTATGACATATATGAAATACATCAAGACATTGAGATAATGTTCATATTCAACATTAGAAATAAGAACTCTCATGTTCAGAGATGACTTCAGTCATTTGGCCACTAAGCCCTCCCATCAGTTAGCCTGCTCTTGTTTCTGTAATAAATACCCCAGATGGTACTGAAACATTTCTCAAGGATTTGTAAAACAAATAGTCTAAACAGTCTCTACACACTGTATGAATCAGACTAGTCCATGACTACTCTCTGTTCCTGAAAAGTTATTGATTGTTCTCACAAGTATAAAGTTTCCCTGAGTAAAATCAAAGTATAGCAGTGATGAAATGTTGCCAAACTTCTGCCATATTTGTAAGTAATTTGCATTGAGGTATAAAATTGATCCTAATGATCTTAGAACTGTTTCTACACTTCACCAGATCAATCATGAAACACAGATCCTGTTTGGGCACAGTTCAGTGGGGACTCATTTAATATTCTTGGCCCTGGCCACATATTCCTGTTGCACCTTTATATAACAGATCTGCTCTAGGTTGACAGTCATTGTACATTATTGGGCAATGTTCTGCACCTCTGAATCATGACAATCTGCGAACACCGTCATCCTCACCTGAGGTGGATAAACATGGTGAACACATTTATATCTAGCCACAGGATGATAATTCTCAAGTGGACAAGAATGAAAAGGGTTTACAGACATGAGGTACAGAAGGTAGCAGATTCAGGAAGTACCTACAAGTTAAGAGCTACAGTGGGTCTCCTTGTACTGGCATCAGACATCAGCAATTATATTGGGCAAGCTTTCTTTTACTGCACTTGTACATAGTGGCCTGTTGGCTGATGTTCTCACAGAGGACACAGACACAGTGACGGACAAGGCTAGAAAAGAATGATGGAGAGTAAATGATGAGATGTACCCAGCATATCTGATCCCTACATAGTAATGGAACAGAATAGGATGATTGTTCCTCTCATACATATTAACTCATGTTACCAATCAGTGCTGCCACCATTGTTTTGGTCTGCCTGGATACTTTCCTGTTTATACCCTCTCACCTCTTCTGTCATTTCCTTTACTTACTTCTTCTGACATTGGGGTGATATTTCCCCTTGACAGTTTAGAAGTGCTTATGCATGAAAGCATATTATGTCCTTTACTTACTCGGTCAAACAGGGTGATGGGTTCAGTAAACTACATTCCACATGTTGCATCAAAGTAATAATGTAAAGAAACATACATTAAATATTTCACTCTAAAGTTAATATAAGTAACATATAATTGGTATGAATGTGGAGGTCTATGTGAAATGTTCCTTATGAGGATTTACACTGCCTCTCATTCAATAACACATATATATATATACAGAGTGAAAGAAAGATGAGACACCACATTGTACTCATTCTCTCAATCTAACACCATTCTTCTTTTCTCCGTTCACTTGAGTGCCGGTGTTGGTCTGTTAGCTGGACTGTGGTTCGTCAGAGTGCTAAATGCTTGTTCGAATAAATCACAGCAGTATAAATGCTGGACCAGTCATGGATGCTAAACAGTTACACTCACAATCTGTCTTCACGCCACGAACATATAAGATAAGAGGTAGAGTCTTTCATTCCTCCTTCTCCCATTCGCGTGTGTTGGCGGTTCGCTGTGGATTGCAACTAAGGCGACACCTAGCACCAGATCATAGTTTATCTTGTACTAAACCTGCTCTGAACGCAGTCAGCAAGCCAGTGGGATTTAGACTCAAGAATAAGAAACAGTCTGGGCATAATTGAGCCTCTTTTCACAGCTTCAGACATAGTGATTGTACAGCACTCTTCTGGAAACGAAAGATAGAGGACGTCAGATATCTACATCAGCGCTGGCAGAGAGTAGCCATCTTGGGACTGGTTGAAAGTTGGTTTCTATCTTCCAATAGAAGAATAAATATATATATTCGTGCCGGAACTTACACACACACACACACACTCTCATACTTAAAGCTTTACCTGACTCAGAAATAAACAAACTCAGGCATAATTTCGTCTGAAGCTTTCCTTCTGAATCATGATGAGGGACTTACAGAGACCTAAAACACATTTAGATGCTTGGCCGGTCGCTCTGCAAGTGCCGAAATTTAGCGTCGCAGGACCCAGAATAATTCGCGGGCGACGCGATTATTCTAGGTTAACCAATGGACAGAACGGGCTTAGACCACATGATCTGTCCATCATTGGGTGTCACAGCTATTAATACTGTTGACGCCGCATTCCTAGCGTCCCAATTCTCTCTAGTGCAAACCTTTAGTGAGAAGTGTGTTTTGAAATTGTGATGTGCAGCAGTGAACAAGCCGGAGTGCGCAATCATGCGACACCGACCATTAGTTTTTGCCAAGAACCCCCAGGCACTTCTCCTACCTCTCAACACCGACCCATCCGAGTAGATAATCACATCACCCGGGCGAGAATTTTCCTGAATTAGTTGCTGAATTTCAACTTCCGTGGCCCTTGCTGGCCACTCCCTGCACTCCCGGCTCAATGTGATTATAACTCTGCACAAGTCTGACTGCACGGCTGGCACTCTGACCCACTCCTCTCCTCGCCTGATGTTCTCCAAGGGGCACACCTGTCTGATTGTATCCTCCGACTGAGCCATCCATGATTTCACTCTTATCAGTCTCTGACCCTTAACTACGTCCAGCGCCTCATGCAACGGGTTATCTGTGTCTGCAGCTACTCTGAGGTATGCCTTCGCTTGCATCACCTTGTGCCTACCAGCAACAGTAGGCAGACCAAGGATGTAACGCTTACACACTACTGGAGTGTCTCTGGTGCATCCCAGAATGACCCGCATAGCTTCATTCTGTATGCGCTCTAATTTCACCAGCAGACTCTTTGAGACAGTGAGCAGTCCTAGTCCATAATCAATCACTGAGAGGATCAAGTGCTGGTATAGTGTGAAGAGCATTCTCTGCTCTGTGTCCATTGAAGCCATAGTTTTAAGTGCATTGAGTCCCTTTTGAGATCTTGTCACAACCGTCTCCACGTGGTCCTTGAAGGACAGACTCCTGTCAAATGTGATTCCCAGATACTTCAGTTTGTTCTCTCTGTTGACGCTTCTACCATCCATCGTGAGGCTTGGGGCATCATCTCTCACAATCCTATTGTCCAGAGAGCACCACAACACAGCCGCCTTTTCCGGGTTGATGACAGCACTCATTTCAGTACACCAGTCAATCACTTTGTCTACTGTCACCTGTAGCTCCTGGGCTGTTTGATCCCTATTTCTCCCCTGCCTGTATGCACGATATAAGAGCATTAATGATAACTGAAAATGTGGTCAACCCTAGATATAAGAGTATCAATGATAACTGAACGTGTGGATAAACCCTAAATTTAAGAGCATCAAAGATAACATAATGATGGGTGTATCAGTCCTTGATACAAGAGCATTAATCATAACATAATGATGGGTGTATCAGTCCTTGATACAAGAGCATTAATCATAACATAATGATGGGTGTATCAGTCCTTGATTCAGGAGCAATAATGATAACATAATGCGCGCAGATGTGTTTCGAATTCTGGTATGTGATATCACGAACTGGATCTGTAACCCTTCGCCACGGAGCATCTGATCAGTACCCTCCTAATGTTGGTCTTAGCCTTCAATCTTTGAGCATTGTAGAGGTGGCCATCTGATTTGCAGGCTTATTCCATTTCTGTTCAAAAAAATTTTGTATAGTCTTCCAACGGCCACTCTGGCCTTATAGATTCTTGCATTCAATTTGTCATCAGTTGTGACAGCTTGTGACAGTGCTGCCAAGATAGGTGAATTTGTCCACAACACTTAGTCTATGACCATTCACTTGTATGTTCGGCTCATGTGATTAATCACTAGAGCTAGCTGGTACATAACTACAGTCTTCTCCAAGTTGATATTGAGCCCAAATTTGGAACAGAAATATGAGAAAGCTGAAACGTTGTGTTGCATGTCTGCCTCTGAGTTGGCATTTAAAGCGTAATAGTCAGCAAACAGGAGCTCTCTGACCGTGTCGATGTTAGTTTTTGTTTTAGCTTTCAGCCTTCTGAGATTGAACAGCTTTCCCTCCATGCGGTAGATGATGTTTATTCCAATGTTTTTTTTGAAGGCATTTGTCAGCATAGCTGAAAAAATTAGTCCATTAGTCTGAATAGTGTTGGTACCAGGACACAGCCTTGCTTCACTCTATTGGTGACAGGAAATAGCTCACAGATTTCGCCATTTTCCTGGACTCTTGTCTGCATACCATCATGAAATAGCGGTACTATTTTGACAAACTTTCGCGGACAGCCATATTTCACCATAATCTTCCACAGTCCTTCTCTGTTGACTGTATCACAACCCTTAATAAGATCAATAAAAGTAGCGAACAGTTCAGAGTTCTTTTCCTGACATTTCTCTTTGCATCTGCCTTGCAGCGAAAATCATGTCAGTATTTTCTCTTTCTTTTCTAAAGCCGCATTGACTCTAAGGAAGAAGAACTTGGTCGAAATTAACTGTGAGGCGTTTGAGAAGAATTCTGGCGAGTATCTTCCCTGCAATTGAGAGCAAGGAGATGCCTCGGTGGTTGTCACAGGACTGACGGTTTCCTTTACGTTTGTAAAGTTGGAATATGGACGAGCCCTTAAAATTGTGCGGCATAGCCTCGTTCACCCATATGTTTGTGAAGAGGAGGTGATGAAAAATTACGCAATTCGTCGACCTCAGTCTCTCGCCTGAGTCCATCTGAATCCAGTGGCAATCCAAGTCAAGATGATTTGAGACGAATACAGGTGCAGTGGATTATAAGGGCGCTCTACTTGCCTTGCCGTGCTTGTTACGCTCCGCAACGCTTTGCAGGTAAACGCCGTCTTGTCCGATGAACCATCAATGATTTCTTCCACGCAGCAAAATCCTGTATTTACATGCTGAGTAGGAATATCTTAGTTCACCGATTGGATATTGAAACGCACGGGCCTTGAGCTACGTGTCATAAACACATATAGTTAACTTACTGTTGTCGTCCCCGCGATTGCATGAACGAACTATAGAGTAACTTGGCCTGATTCAGGCATGCAGGGACACGAAAGTAACAGGCCAAGTTAGCAATCTGTGCCTGCTGTAACCTGGAATGAACAAGACAGACACGGGAAGTGACAACATGGATGAAATACCGAGCAGATCTATGTTTACAAATAAATAAACATGGCTTTGGAATCAACAATATATTAGGTAACTGTGACAGGATTGTCCTGCAGTTCGCTCCCCTTAATTTCACTAGACGGGATGTTACAGAAATAGGTAAATAGAGCAATTCATTCATTTAAATATGCACACAAGGGAACCTTTTGTTTATAATGTTACAGAACTTTATACCAAATGAGGGGGAGACGCATGTCTTGTAAAACACGTAATAAATGGATTGATAGAGAATATCGTTAATCAGGGATGATGCGTGAATTCCGCAGATCGTGTAGTTTCTCTAATCCACGAGAGCGTGAGCAATCGGAAGACCCGCCATCTTATCGAGAAAAGCCTTCAGCTGGGTACAGACGACATTGAGAAAGCATTGCTTCTCTGCTAGGAGACTGAATCTATAATTCCTCGTAACTTGTAGCTGACATTGGACAATGAATGCTGTCTACGACTAAATAATGGATTGTGTGTTCTGTATTTGAAGGTCTTTCTTTCTTTGGTTTTGACAAATAGAACAACCGAAGTTTGCCAAACCTACTCAAGAATTGTTCCATTTGAATGTTTAATTACATCAGTGCGAGATTGCAGAATCAATAGATTTTCTTCTGTTTTGGCAAAAAAGAAGAACTGAAGCTTGCCAATCTTACTCAAGAATTGCATCAATTGAATGTTTACCTACATTAGTGTAATATGGCAGAATCTATAGTTCTTTTGTTTTGACAAGATGAACAAATGAAGTCTGCCAAACCTACTCAAGAATTGTATCACTTGAATGTTTACCTACATCAATGCCTATACATCAATGCAAGATAGTGGAATCTTACATACGATTGAATGTTTACCTACATCAATGCCAATACATCAATGCAAGATAGTGGAATCTTACATACGTATGTTTTTGTGCATGAGAGCACTTGAAGTTTGTTAACCCTATTCAAGAATTGCACTACTTGAAAAGTTGCCTTCATCAATTCAAGATGGAATAAAATTTAGTTTCTTTTTTTGGACACGAATACCAAGATTCCTTGAACCAACACAGTCAACTTTATTTATAATGGTGTTTATTGAACTAACTGATTTTCAAGGAAGATATAGTATCATCAACCTGGAAGATATTTCCATAAACAATAATAGTCAAGTATAACTATCCGGTGGAAAAATATATATGTCAACATGCATCCTCAAGTATGTTCAGTATCCCAACGAATGGTTTACCACACGAAGGGAAGTTTCTCAAGCAGTTACAATCTTGACTACAAAGTAGTGTTGAATTGCCCTAGATCCTCGAAGCGGAGATCGTGAAGGAGTCTGCTATAATCCCAGGTAAAATATTGTGCCTCCCGGTCTGACGGACAGATACTTTAAAATCCCAGTCTGTGATGAGATCTCACTTAAAGGATCTGATATCTCCTTTCTTGCCAAGTGTCTAATCCTCTGTTAGCATCTATCTATTTTGTACAAACACTCGGCGTGTGTGTGTGTGTGTTCCAGGGTGGTGTTCAGTGTTGATTAAATAACAAAACTTGAGGTCACCTGGTTGGTTGTTTTGCGAGTCAGAACAGAGTGGACGCAGTGTTGTGTTGTATTCCCGATTCCAGTGAGTCGGCAGGATTACCAGTTGAACATAAAAGGATAGGTAAAGATCAATATCTGAACAGTAATTCCATCAACTCCATAATTACTGTTACAGTAACCTTTTCTGTTATATTTTGTAACACAAACATCAATAGTTAATTATTGGTTGATGTGTTGGTAGAAACATTTCGTGTATGCATCAATGACTCAACTGTTGATATACGTGTTTCGTGTATACATCAATGTTTGAAATAGTGTTATCTGAATATTTTCCATGTATATGTAATTGTATTGTACAGGTTTACTTACAGTACTTGGTGGGGGAGATATATTAACCAGGGTTGGGAGACAGTCAAGGAGGTAGTCTGCCTGCCTAGTAGTCAGATGATATACGAAAGATGAGTGATTGGAAGGGTCTAATGTAAGACGGGCCGGTCTCCCTGGCCGAGGTGTTAACCTCTTTCTCCGTAATCCCGTATATTCTCGTGAGTAACGTAACCTACGCGATAATCGGTAGCGGTTCTCGCTGTGTTGGTAACTTACAGGGTATATGAGCCGGTCGCTCAGAAAGCAAGGGCAAACTACTGAGCGTAATCGTGCCTAGAACATCAACAGCAGCTAAAAATGTTGGTGTTGACTGCAACGTCCTGTAAGGGATATTCAACATTTAAAAAAAAAACGTAAGATGGGCCTGATAAACAATTTGTGATTCTTTGAAAATAAAGTTCGTTCGTTCGTTCGTTCGTTGGGTCGTTCGTTCACTTAAGAGTTGAAAAATAAGCACCTAACCTCCTTCTTCCCTCTCTTTGGGGATACCAAGACCAGCTACCGTTACCTTTTATCGAGTCATTTCCAGATGTGCACTTGTGTATCTGGGATCTGTGTCTGTAGTCAGCTTAAAAGAGACATTTGTCTGGAGTTTGCTTGCTTGGATGCGTAGAGCCGGAGATTTGAAACCCGTACCCACTACAACGCCAGTGTAATCGCTATTTTAATTTACGACAAAGTCGGGACGGCTCGTTTGGTAGGTAACCCACTCCACACTTAATTAACTAACAAGTTGTGTTTATAAAACTCTTTAGTTAGTTATGCACTGACAGTGTGGTGGTTGAGAGGGGTGGGGGGGGGGGGGGGGGTAGGTTTTAATGTTTATATCTTGTTTTTCCTTTGGTCCAAACGCAAATGCGATCTCTACCTCATTTCACCGTAAAGATTTTACTTCCCCCCTCGGCATTAATTGTATACATCATCGCATCTCATCATGTTCCTCTTTCACCTTGCGGTGTCGAGGTGAAGTATAAACTGTTATTCCCTGCGTCCATCATTTACGTGGTCGGCCTCTTCATCTGCTTCCTTCTGGTCTGCACATCATTGCTTGTTGTGGTATACTGTTAGTTGGTAATCTACTTGCATGGCCAAACCATTTGACTTGCTGCCTACTAATAAAATCTAGCGCAGCTATAATCATCATCATCATCATCATCATCATCATCATCATCATCTTCCACATTTCTTCCGTCAAGAGGCGGGAGGGGAGGAATAATTTGCGTTCCAGCGCCCGGAGGGCGGCACTGGATAGTATCATTCCGTGTGGTTGTACAATGTCTTTGATGTCGTCAATCCATTGTCTTCTTGGGCGTCCTCGTGGTCTCGTCGCAGATGGTCTTTGATGTAAGGCCAGTGATGGTAGTTGTTGGTGTTGCATTCTAATGACATGGCCAAACCACTTGATCTTCTGTCTTTCAATAAATTTGGCAGCTATATCCCCCACTTTTGTCCTGATTTCTTCATTTCTAATCTTATCCCTTCTTTATACATTTAGTGTTCTTCTCAGAAATCTCATTTCTGTTGTTGTGATTTTTCTTTTCTCTTTTTCTGTCATTGTCCAGGTTTGGCATTGGTAACATCGAGTTGGTAAGAAGATTATTGTAAAGTGCTTTCTTAGTAGTTATTGATACATGTTTGTTCTTTAGTATTGGTGCCATATGTCCAATTAGTTGGTTTGCCTTATTGCATTATTTTTCAATCTTGTCTTCTGATTTGCCATTTCATTATATTATATATCCTAGGTACTTGAAACTCTTTACTTGTTTCAAGGGATGTTCGTTAAGGTGAATTGTTGTTGATATTTTCTTCTTTAGTTATAGTCATGACCACTGTTGTACTTATGCTAATGTTCGTGGTATGTTCCCTACACATTTCGTTTAGACTATACATGTGGTCTTGTAATCCATCTGCTCAATTTGCTATTGGTGCTTGTTCATCCGCAAAAAGGAGTTCTCTAATGGTGTAATTTGCAGATTGTTGTTCATCTGTGTTCTCGCCATGCGGTCTCTGTTTGGCTGGTTTCTTTACATATGTTGTCTATACATGTTATAAACAAGAGAGGGGACAGGACACAACCTTGTCGTACTCCGGATCTTATGATGAAGGGTTCTCAGTATCCTCCAGTTTGTATACATGAATAGTACAATTGTTGATAGAAGTGATTTTATTTATTCATGAATTGCTGAACTGTTTATATATGTTTCTTGTATACAAAAATGGCTTAGTTGTTAACAGAAATGTTTCGTGTGCACATCAATGGCTGAAATGTTGATAGAAATGTTTCGTATATACAACAATGGCCTAGTTTTTGATAGAAATGCTTCGTTAGTGCAACAATGGTTAATTGTTGAAGACTTTTTTTTTTTTTTTACATTAATAGCACAATTTGTGATACCAAGGTAACATCAATATTCCACAGACTAATGGCATACTGCAATACTTACTTGGTCCTGTGGTCTTCGGAGATGTTTACCAGACCAAAGTGGCTGAATGGGATAGATAGCCTGGCTCGCATGAACTCCTATATATGCAATTCAATAGAAAGATAAGTAACTTGTTCATGTCTCATAGCCTAGGATAGCATCCCCATCAATGGCTGGAATCTTACCACATAATTAGCAATCATATAGTTAATAAACAAAACGCTCTTCGACAAACAATTATCGATTTCTCAAATATATCATCAATATGAAGGATATTCATTTTTATGCTTTCAATTTTTATTATGGCATTGTTCAACTATCTCAACTCATTTAATGCCCTAACATTCCATGTTCCTATCTAAAATGTATTTCCTATTTTACATTGTTTGTCTTTTTAAAAATATATTCGTTATGGTTTTGCCATCAGTAGCCTAATTACAGATCATCACAAGAAATGCACAGGGACACTGAAATTAGCAACATGGAACGTGCGGCGGAAAATAAGTTTAAAGTTTGCTGAAGCTATAATAATCAAGCCGTCCTTGTGCAAGCAGAAAGACATGTTAGTCAGTTTAAAATTACTGTGGTAGACAATCGACATTACTGTGCGAACATGTGTATATTTCAGTTTGAAGGATTTATCTAATTAATTCACGTAAGTTGTGTGATTTCTGCAGTATGTACCTGACGAGATGCAGCGAAATATGCCAGGCAATAAATCGTGAAATCTATTGATTGTTTCTTCGTTATTTAAATTCATCACGGGAAAACATTGTTTTGAAATCATAATATAAAAATATCAGATTTCATATGTATGGTCAGAATATGTCAAAACCCTTTAGGATGATAACAAGGAACAACAGTATGATATTCAAAATAATAATGAAGGACCATCAATTTTGAAGATGGAGGTTCAGAATGCTCTTAACCATATAAATACTGGCAAGACCCACATTTCAGACAGCATCACAACAGAAATGATTAGTGCTTTAGAAAAATATGGAATAGATAAAGTTACGAGAAAGCTGAATACAATATATGATACAGGAGATATACCTCATGAAATATGTAATTCTGTATTTATTGCAATCCCAAAGAAATCAGGAACCTTGGAATGTGATAAACATAGAACAATTAGTATAATAAGACATGTCACAAAGATTTTGCAAAGAATTATCATGCACAGAGTTAGGAAGTAAATACAACCTGAATTAGGAGAAGAACAATGTGGGTTTGTTGAAGTCAAGGGTACAGTAAATGTTGTGTATATACTGAGAACAGTAATTGACGTTTTATAAAATTAACAAAGATCAATATTTTGCTTTATTGATTATACAAAGACTTTCTATAATGTATGACAATTCAATGTGATTAAAGATGCTTTAAGATCTACACATTGATGGGAATGTCTTTTGCTTTGTAAAAAACATACATGGTAATCAACAAGCTACAATAAGAATTGATAATGAAGTAGGTCAATATCAGCCTATTAAGAGAAGTGTGAGACAGGGATGTGCAATGTCTCTAGATTTTTTTTCTTCCAAACAGTGAAAATATTATCAGGAATATAGAAGATATGGAAGGAATCATCTAGAAAACATCTAGGAAAGGAACAACAGTATCTAGAAACATCGAGACTTTGTAGGTAAGCATCTGGTTGGAAAAGTGACTGCCAATTTCATCAAGGATGAACTGTATTTTTCGTACAGGACTTTTGTGGTTACATTCTGGCGGTGACATTTTGCACAGTGTGCCTGATGGGACCGTTGTTTGTCGAGACTCCTGTCTTTCCACTGTTCACATGGGGCAGTGGGGAAAATTTTAAGTGATATTCACTGGCACGGGAATGGAGCATAATGGAAACGACATCTTGCTGTGATGTTAGAACCGCGACTAAAGACTAAAGAAGGAATCATTATTGGGGCCGATACACCAATAACATTAGACATGCAAATGATACAGTTTTGATTGTAGATAATGAACACGACCTGCAACATTTAGTAGATGCAGTTGTTACACACAATGAACAACTAGGGTTAGAATTGAATTGTAAAAAGGACACAGATTATGATAGCAACTTGGACGAAGGAAATACCATAATGTAAAATACATGTAAATGGGCATATCCTTAATTAAGTGAATCGGTACAGTTATCACGTATCAGTCATAACACCTGATATGAGATGTCTTCAAGAGATTAGAACAATAATTGCCATGTCGAAGGTAGCCTTTTGCAAGATGAAAAACATGGTGACCCATAAAGATATCTATTGCACGAGAAAAAGAGTGTTGAGTACTTTTGTTTGGATATGAAGCGTGGAAAATGAACAGACAGGCTAAATATCATCTGATGGCTGTGGAGATGTGGTTTCTGAGCAAAGAATACCATTGACAGGCAGAAAAAGCAATGAACAAGTCCAAGAAACAAATGAAGATCGTAAACTGATTAGAGTCATCAGACGTAGACAGTCAAAAGTTTTTGGGCATGTTATGAAGTGAAATGAATTGGAGAACTTGGTGACAACTGGCAAGATCGAGGGTAAAAGACCGTGGTGAAAGCCGAGAAGTAAATACCTGGATTTCTTGGAGACGTGATATGGACGAGACAGGAACAACGGCAGACCTAGTGGAGTATATCAATTTAGGTTCAGGAGATAAGACACACGTCTTGAACAGCAAACCTAGTTGAGAATGTTTTGTTAAGTTCAGGAGGTAAGACACTTGCCTGGAGCGGCAGACCCAGTGGAGTTAATTCCAGGTATGGAACTAAACTATATACTGCCTCCTGAGCTGCACTCCAAGGGCTATAGTAGAGCTCGTCATGTAGATATTCAAGTGTTTCCAGGGCAATGTCCAATGGAATATAGTTTGCCCTGCAAAAAGAAAATATAAGTTAAGTGTGTGATTGAATTCTTAATTATCTCTATGTATTCCTTAAGTGAATTTAAAGACCGAAGCCTCACAAAAATCCATAGCACGATTGCGGCCATAAAGTTAACAAAGAAAAGCCACTTGGTATATTGTATTCGAAAAAATATAAGCGAGTGTTCAAACAAACAAACAAACAAACTTTATTTTCAAAGTGTTAAGAATTCGGGGACGCAGGCCGGTCTAACATTCTGCCCTTCTATCACTCTCTTTCATACATTATATCATCCACACATCATTCAAGGCTCAAATATACCGAGGTGTCTGCAACTGTGCGGTTCCAATCAACTTTGTGCAGGCTAAAAGGCTTCGTTTGTTTGATCGACAATCGTTTTAAAAGTCTCCTAGAAATCCGAAATGTGTACACTGCTTACGCTGATATCACTGATAGATATCTAGCTCCGATTAAATCAACTTCGAGCAATTCAATGTCACTTAAATTGAACCCAGCGAAATATCCACTATCACTTGAATAATCGTCGAAATCCATTTTGAAAAACAAAGCATAAAAACCACGAAACTATACAAAAATCCGATCAAATTTAAATAAAACACTATCAGCGAAACTAAAATTAGACAATCGGAAGTCTTGCAATGTCTCATGATAGCGTGATTACTATCGTGGATTTATTTATTGTGTCGTCCCTGGAGTGAGGAGAATCAACACCCACATTATTTTTAACTCCATATCATTATTCTGGAGAATCCACCAGATTCCGTCCACAACACTCCGTCAGTCAATGGATACCTCTTTCTTCCTCACTCACCACTGGATCACGCCCCTTCTCACACTTCCCCAAAACAACATACTCAACAACTCTAGCTTCTAAAATTTAATAACAAATTAATTTAATAAAGAAAAGTGTATGTATGTGAGAAGTGTATGTGTAGAATGTATGTCGTATACTCTAGTGTGTCTGCAGACTCAGACCGAACAGCTCAGGAGCACAGCCCGATCATCCCGGAAAGGATCACACCACATCATCATTCAGTACACGATAACCTCACCAAATGATGTGTCCCTCCTGCTAGATGTTGACTTCCTCCGGTAGCTGTTTGATAACTCAAATACCTGGTCACAGTCTGACACTGATCCTGAATAGATCACACACCGTTATTACATGTCCCTATTGTTCTGAGACTTATAACATACTTGCCTAGTGAGAACACAAAAACACTGTTCCTTGAAATAAATGTAATTCATTTCTAAAGTTTCTACTGTTCACAAGAACACTGTTATTGTTTACCGTCTCACAGGAATCTAATAATTTCCTAAACAGTTCCTAATGTTCTTTTCCTATGTGATGTGGGAAAATAAATACTATTGTTCTGTTCCCATGTGATGTGGAAAAACAGTACCTATTGGTCTTTTCACATGTCGTGTGGAAAAATAATACATATTGGTCTTTTCCCATGTGGTGTGGAAAAACAATACCTCTCAACTTCCGTGATCCCTATCACTAAGAAGTCATCTGCCGAAAAAAAAGTATATGTTCCGGCTCAACCGAGCCATGTTCTTTGCGACCCTTTGTCTCATGGGCCCAGTGCAAAAGCCGCTGATTAGATCTTCTTGCACTAATTTCTCCATAATAGTAAACTGTGATGTTTCAGCTTTCTTTCTTTGCAACCTGAGGGAAACTGTGAAAAATAGACAACACACCCTGTGAGAGCAACTTGTCACTTACCCCTATTAGATGAGTGTAGGCCGATGACCTCACTCAGATACATGACAGTGAATCAACTCTGTCATGGGCAGAGGCGCTCATCGCCTCGGTCTGAGATAGGGTAGGGCAAGGACAGAGCAAAATGTAAAGTGTAGAACCCCAGTAGACCCCACTGGAAGATCCCACCATTGGACATTTCCCCTATCCCCCAACCATCCTCAATCTCTCTAAGCACCATCCCATTTCACTATTCTCAACCAGCTGAGCTAATTGACTTCTCACACTAGTTACTTTTAACAATGCAATTGCCTACTGTCGCCGACACTCCTTGAATACCTAACCACAACACAACAACACTATGTTAAAATCCTAAACTCTATTTATCACTAGACTGTTCTACCTTATTCACATCTAATGTTATTTAGTAATTACCTTATGAAAACTCCACTATCCCAAATCGAATCTGAACCTTGCCATAAAAGACACATGTTCACCAATATAAAATCGATATAAAACACGCTAGATTCTTTTTTCTACTAAAGGATAGAGCTATTCGAAATTCGTCAGCCTAGGTCGACTTCATTGTTTACACTAGCAGCAACAATTCTACGTTTTCTGCAGTCGGGGTTTGTTCTAGTGACGTGATACTCCTGTCAACAGGTGTTCTCAGGGGCAGACAATCCGTCCCTAACTTCACAAGAATATTCGTCTCCCCTTTCTACAACTAAAGCAACCGTCTGTCCCTTCATCTTGCGATTTTGCAGCACAACAGGCCGACAATTCCTGTTTTCCCAGGAACCTCTCAAAGACTGGCGGCTTCGTTTGATCCGCCGTGAGTGTTTCTTTACTTGTAATAAACAATTTCAGCTGTGAAAACAGACTTGTCTCTGTTATTTAATCATCTTATCGTTAACCACAGTGATTCCGCGACAATTACAACGCTTAGTAGTCTAGGACACTTTCGAGCGTTTTGCCCGTTCGCGAGTCAACACGCTTTTGCGCGCTGTGCCCTGTAAAGGGTTATATTTGCGATTGCCTTGGAGATAACAAATAAACATTCGAACAATATAAATGACTACGAATAAGTTTCCATTCTAAGTATAATTCGTTAATTCACATCATATGATATATATATGCAGTGTGCACTTGACGAGATACCTCATAACAATGCCAGGCAATAAATCACGCAACCTGTTATTTGTGGCTTAGGTGTGTAAATTAAATATTGTAACATGACTAAATGCAATATTTTGGTTGACATTTAGAGGAAGAGATTTCCTCGGTAAAGGAAAAATCTGTAAGAACAAACTATTTGCGAAATGATATTTGCTTGATTATGTATAGAACGACACTGTCTTTTTTTATAATTGCTATTTGTGTTTTATGATTTGTTGTTGTTTGTTTATATGAGGAGAACTGGTATTTAGATGGTGTTTATTGTGTTTCACTTAGATCATAAGTGCAGTATTAATTGGAATGAAGAAGAAAGCTGTGGCTCATTGAGGGTGCACAAGGGATGAATTCAATAAGCGGAACTGCTGTAACGCTATAGAAATGTAAACAATACAAAAGTATACGAAGTAATGCATCTTTTCAGAAAGCAATTACGGAAAACAACAGGAAGTTGCAGTGTGTAACCTTCACCAGCAAATAAACAAGTAACGGGACATATAGTGATTACATCAAGG
>JACEFZ010021409.1:0-52078 GCA_014155875.1 Cepaea nemoralis
CCACAGGAGTCTCCGAAAAATTTAACTCGTGAACCGAAAGACGAGGCCCGGAATCGAACCCACAACCTTCGGATCCCAAGTTAAACGGCTTGACCACTTCGCCACGAAGACAAAGTCGTGACGATCTGACTGATTTATCTCTCTGAGTAATTTACTGTTACATGATAAGTGGAGGTGCAGAAGAGTAGTCGCTGGACGCTTGTATACCGTAACCGTGGTCTTGGGTTCGAGTCGCATCAGGGCGGTTCGAATGTCAAAAGTTGACATGGGCTCCCAGGCTCTACCAGTCTAAAACTGGTGCTTGGACATTTCTTGTTGAGTAAAGTCGATCGGCATGGTATCGACCACATAAACCTCTGAGTGCCGTTTGGTCTGATAATATGAGCCTTTATTCCCAGTTTACCCTAGGCGTGTAAATAGGATAATATATATATACAGACCTACAAGCACTTGGAATCACCGACTGGCAAGAGAAGGTCAACCAGAGAGACGAATGGAGACGGATTGTATCTGCAGCAAAGAACCTCAATGGCTCGGAACGCTGAAGTATAAGAAGAAGAAGAAGAAGAAGAAGAAGAAGAAGAAGAAGAAGAAGAAGAAGAAGAAGAAGAAGAAGAAGAAGAAGAAGAAGAAGAAGAAGAAGAAGAAGAAGAAGAAGTAGAAGAAGATGGAGAAGAAGAAGAAGATGGAGAAGAAGAAGAAGAAGAAGAAGAAGAAGAAGAAGAAGAAGAAGAAGAAGAAGAAGAAGAAGAAGAAGAAGAAGAAGAAGAAGAAGAAGAAGAAGAAGAAGAAGAAGAAGAAGAAGACGAAGTGTAAATAGAACATACTTTACTTTACTTTACTTTACTTTACTTTACTTTACTTTACTTTACTTTACTTTACTTTAATTTACTTTACTTTACTTTACTTTACTTTATTTCACTGTACTGGCATATCTAGGCAAACCTTCCGGCCTGAAGAAACGACAGTAGAAGATAAACTATATGGACCACTGAGTGAACTAAAAACGACTGTGAAATTCATACAAGAGACAACATTGCAGACATAGAAACATTTCAAGCGAACGAAATAAGAAAAAGAAGAAGAAGAAGAAGAAGAAGAAGAAGAAGAAGAAGAAGAAGAAGAAGAAGAAGAAGAAGAAGAAGAAGAAATTGGCCAAACGACACTTATTTAACAAACACATCAACTAATCAATCAACCTTTTAACAAACTAACCAGCCAGCCAACCAACAACCAACCAAACAGTGAAACAACCACTCAATAACCAACCAACCAACTAACTAACAAACCAATCAACTAATCACCCAAATAGTTACCAACAAACCACCCAACCAACCAACCAACCGAACAATGAAACAACTATCCGACCAACAAACCAACAAACCAACAAACCAACTAACAAATCAAGAACTGACCAACCAGCTAACAACCAACTAACCTATCTCACAGCCAGCCAACCAATAAGCCAACCAACAAACCATCAAAACAATCAGAGAGCTAGCTACCAAACCGGCTAATCAACCCACCAACAAACCAGAACGCCAACCAATCAACCCGCCAACCAACCAACCTGCCACCCCCCCCCCCCCACCTCCTCCAAACCAACCAACGCGTCAACCAACCAACCAACTAACGCGCCAACCAAACCACCTACAAACCAACCCACCTAACAACCAAGCCGACAATCAACACACCCGCCAACCACCCATCCCGCCAACCTGCCAATCAACCAACCTGCCATCCAACCAAACTGGCGAAGTGTATCTGACACCTAACCCTTCTTGAATAAATCTGTGCCCGACCTGTCTGCTTATCTTTGGTACGATCGCTTCAACTCTAACCTTAAGCAGGCCCTAGACTTTTAGTGGAAAATGTGATATATAGACACACAAAATCAGTTGAAGTAGGTTGTCGAACCCAAGGACAAGGCACACATATAAATAACGCGTTCGAGAACAGATTTGTTCGTGTCACAGCAATGAGTCATGGTTGATTAAACCAGGTGTGACACAATGATTGACATGTCACACCTTGTTCGCTATGTACAGACTTCACCTGGCTCAGGTACGGGTAGCGGTGTTCAGTCTGTCCTGTACTAAATGTTCACGTATACACCTTTTTACCTGAACAAATGATCTCAAGTGTGCTTTTGTTCCTACCCTTTATAGACTTGATCTTCGGGGGGAAGAGACAGCCAAGAAGACAAAGGAGAACTTCTGAATGCCGAAGAACAATAGTATACATAATTTAACATAGCACAAAAACACGAACAACAAAGGGTTTTCCTAACAGAATATCTGAACCAATACAATGGCAGTGAAACGAGAGATAATAGTTAAAGGACAAACAGCGGAGTGAAATACAACTTAGGACAAAGAAGTGTATAAGACGGACAAAAATTCTTTTCCAGAAGACGGGACAGAATATAAATTATTACAAGTCGCTGCAAGATTTGCTAATGCAAAACAGCAGGAGTAATGAAAATAAAGAAAGTTTAAACCTCAAATAAGATCTTATAGGAAAAATAAAGGCTCCTTTTAGAATAATGCATGCGATTTTTTCCAGAACTACATACCATTACATCTCTAGACACAACAATTGTAAAGTGGTGTTTGCTGAATTACACCATATCTCATCGTCTGACAAGGTATGTGTAAAGTGGGGTTAGCTTAATACACGATACCTTCGTATGACAAGTTATGTGTAAAATTGTTCTCGCTGTGTTACATCGTAGACCATCCCTTTACAAGACATGAGTAAAGTGCTTTCGCTTGAATGACACCATATTGCATCCCCTTGCAAGACACGTGAAATTGGCGTTCGCTGGATGACACCTTACCATCGCCCGACAAGGTATGTGTGAAAGTGGTGTTCGATGAATAACACCATATCCCATCGCCTCACAAAGTATGTGTAAAGTGGTGTTCACTGAATTACGCCATATCCCATAGAATGACAAGGTGTTTGCTAAATGACACCATACACTATTCCCTTACAAGACATGTGTAAATGGTGTTTCATGAATGCCATTGCCTCATAGCTTAGCAAATTATGTGTAAAGTGGTGCTCACTGAATTACGCTAGTACCATCCCCTTGCAGTACACGTGTAAAGTGTTGTTCGTTGAATAACACCATATTCCATTGCCTTACAAAGTATGCGTAAAGTGGTGTTCCCTGAATGACGCCGTATACTTTCACCTTCTTCTTCTTCCTTCGTTCGCTTGAAATATGTCTATAATTGCAATGTTGTTTCTTGTATGAATTTAACTGTCTTGTTTAGTTCACACAGCGGTCCATAGAGTTTATCTTCCACTGTCGTCTCTCTAGGCCAGAAAGTTTGCCTAGGTATGTTATATTATCACCTTGTACCGGGAGGGCGCGCTTTAGCGATGCTACTCTTGGCTTGCGTGTGCGTGAGCGTCTGTCCTGTTAGTCGCCATATGCATTTGTGCGCTGGTGAGGCTCAACCGTAAATCGGGAGATCTGTTCGCAACTTAGACGAGCAATATCTTCTGTGGGCAGCTTCTCGCCTCATATGTGTGTGGACTGTTCTGGCGGTCAGTCCGTCTTCGGCGAAGGAAATTTGTTTGATCCTCTCAGTAATCATACGCTCATTGTTTGTCGCTACGCTTGTCTTAAAACTGAAAACAAAAGGAATGACGGAAGGGCCGTTTGCACGAGACTCCAGGCTAGTGAGTCGATACATACAGGGATAACTGGCCGTGGCAGCATAACGTCCACTGCATCTGTGTCCGTCTTCCAGTCGTCTTGCCATGCTCGCCACTGGAACCAGATGGACACAGACGAGAGAGCGGGGACGATGGAGTTGCGCTACCACTACCTCGCTATATAAATCTAAAGCGCAAGTCATTCGTTTCTCATCAAAAGATGCAGTGAATGAATGGTCCTCGTCATTCATGACGGACGAACCATCGGTCTGCTGTCTGCGACGCCAATCCACATGTGCACATGGCTGTTTCACCAATCGTGAATTGTGTATACATGTGGTTGCGTAATCTATTGTGTCCTGTTCTGAGGCGCAGAATAATGACTTGTTCTGGTCTGTACATAATGTGGCAGTCATCTTGAGCAGGTTTTGGTGGCTTTCTGACTGATCTGATCATTATCTTTTTTGGTGGTAAGTAACGGGCACAAAAGGCTGTTCTTCTTTGGCTCCTTCCTTAGCCAATTGATCAGCTCTGTCGTTTCCGGGTACTCCACAGTGGGATGGTATCCAATTGTCATATATTACGATTGGAATGAGGATCACTTGTGTGCATCACCCGGGTTCTAGTCATAGAAGCTGGGCCCCATTCTCCTCTAAAGTTCAATAGTCAAGAATATGAACCTTGAATATCTCACGCTCGGGATTTTGTCTAGGTGGTGGTCCCGTTGAAGATAGTGATACAAGATAAGAATATGTCTTTCGCTAAGAATCCTATTAGCTCTTGATCCCCCTTACAGTATGACATGACTTTATCAGCATGAAACAGGATCAAGTGAAGAAATGGCATGGATATTGAGTAGCTGCAGGAAAATAAAGATCATCTTCTTTTCAACAGATGTCATCCCTCTCCCTTTCATTTCCCATTGTGTTTGGTAATTGTGTTAATTTATTGTTTTAATTATACACAAAGAACAACTTGTTACAAAACAGTTTTTAAACAAACATTTGAACTGGAAATAAAGTAGAGAAATATCTACTGTTAGTGTGTTTATTGATTGTGCCTGGTTTTGGCTTAAGAAACCACATCACATGTTACATATTGGCTACCAACAGCTGGTTATAGACAGAGGTTTGATTCACCTTCTTGTCTGGACAGATTATCTAGGCCCAACTGTCACAAATGGCAATTTGTGAAGCGTAACCTTATTAGGCAGTGTCGTTAATGGGTGTCTTGTCTAAGTGAAAATCTGACACATATATACAACTATATTCTATCAAACCCTGTTAACTCAACTCAGAAGGAAGGGAGGAAAGATATAATTCCTCTCTCAGCTCTCTAGATTGTGTAGAGACAAAAACATGTAGGTTTCAAGCGAGGAAGTGTTTCGTGCACAGACTGTCTTCTGGATAGCAGAGAGTAAAATAGGCATTTTTGATGAAATGCATAAGAGTGCGTTAAGGATTCCACCTCCTACAGTTTTCTGTGATAGTATGTTGTAGTATGCACACATTAAAGACAACAGATGTATAGAAGAACTTCAGAGCTAGCAGTTTTGAAAAAGTTTGAGAGCGACAGATTTCCCGGGGAATGTTGCAATTCAGCCAGAAGTGGCGGCTAGCAAGTTGACACTCCAGAGGCTTTATTTTAATTAATAATACACTTAAATTGACACACAAACACTGGATACCTCTACTGTACACTTCTGGGCACCGGTAGATCGGTGGATTAACAAGCTTACCTCAAATTCAGACCAAACTACACATATTTTTGAAAAACCGGGCCATCACTAAGAGACCGGACCATCTGTTAGAATCTTGTTAGGAGAATTGCGCGATTCAAAATTGAACGCCTGCGAAGGGCCGGAGTTACAATCACGTGATCGGTTTCGTCCAATGATTCCAGATAGTGTAGACGACGTTTATTCCAAATATAGCTGGCATATGTCCATCTTCGGTGTAAAGTGGGGGTTATGTGTTATTTGTGCGTTCAAGTGTACCATTTTCCTCTGCTCGGTATGCAATTGTTGACTTACTGTAGAATGATGATGACCATTATGTCACACCAATGCATAGTGACCTTATGCTGACTGCTAAGTTCAGAAAGAAGTGTCCTTAGCACTGGCAATTTCCCAGACAGGAGTGCCTCGAGTACTGATTTTGCATCTGTCAATAGCACCACAGGTTGTGTACCATTGCTGTATATTCCCCTAACAAGACACGCGTAAAGTGGTGTTCTTTGAATGCCACTAATCCCATTGCCTGACACGCCATGTGTAAAGTGGTGTTTCTATGGTTAATTCCATAGCTAAAGCTGGCCAGGGAGCAGAAGGAGCACAATGGCTAGCGGCTTGAACCTGTGTATAGAACCAGTGTATAGAACCTGTATGTATATAACCTGTACATAGAATCTGTGTATAGAACATGAATGTAAACCTATAAGTTGATTATAGAACCTGTATATAGAACCATTATATAGAACCTGTATATATATATTTTTTGGGCATGTTATGAGAAGAAATGGATTGGAGAATTTGGTGACAACTGGTAAGATCGAGGGGAACATGCAAGGGGAAGACCTAGAAGCAAAGTACCTGGATGGCTTGGCCTTGTGGCATGGTCGAGACAGAAACACGGAGCTGATCCACGACTCTGGTGATCGAGTTGAGATGGCAGAACATGACCGCCCACGCTTACCGGCATGGCACATGATGGATGGATATATATATATATATATATATATATATATATATATATATATATATATATATATATATATATATATATATATATATATATACACCTAGAAGACCCGGCCTGGCGTCGCCCAGAACCTGGCGGGGAGCATCTCATTTAATTCATAATTCGGCCCCTGCTTATTTGAGAAATATGCAACAATTATTTTAATTACATATATAACAATGCTATTAAAAGTTATGTCCCTTGATATAACTTTTCTTAAGTTAAGTCCCCTCGCTATATATAAATTATAATGTAATTACGGAAATTCAATTTTATTACGTAAATAACTGTTTGTAAGCTAAAAAAAAAAACTATGCCAGCTGGCAGCACGGGAATGAGAAGAACACGTGTAGAAAATTTCATCTCAATCGGATGGACCGTTCGCGAACGCATAATATATATATATATATATATATATATATATATATATATATATATATATATATATATATATATATATATATATATATATATATATATATATATAAAACCTGTACATAGAATCTGTGTTTAGAACATGCATGTAAACCTGTATGCTGATTATAGAACCTGTATATAGAACTTGTATATAGAACCTGTATATAAGTAGTGTATTAGGGAACCCAGACACATATTATGCGTCAAAATCTGGGCGGGTAATGGCGACTGATGGTGTTTATGAAGGAAAATATGGGTATTTTTGGGGGGAAATTGTCGACTCGGTAAAAAAAATTTTGGCGGCGTGTGGGAACGGGTCTATTTTTTTGACGGGTGTTGGCGGGTGTGAAAGTAATTAAGGTAAAAGTAGTTGGTGGGAATAGAAAGCGAGGTTGTGAGTACGGATGAGTGGTAGTACTTACTGGAAAGAGAGGGGTTTGAGTACGGATGAGGGAGGGGTGTTATATATGGTGGTTACGTATATGAATGTGTTAGTATGCGTGGTGTAGTGATGTATAAACAAGGGTGTGATGGGTCGTGGTTTCTACTCATGGGTTGGATATATGGTGGTGGCGTAGACATAATGTGTTCACTATGCATGGTGTAGTGATGTATAAACAAGGGTGTGATGGGTCGTGGTTATACTTGACGAAGTAAGAGGTGTAGTTGGTTACTGAACAAAGAGGTGTAGTTGGTTACTGAACAAAAAGAGGGTTGTAGGAGTCTGACACAGTAAAACACAGAGACAAAAGTAAAAACCAAACAAAAAAGTAATATTTTCAAGTGTTTTATTGGTATACAACATCAAACTACTCTTAAAAAAGGTTTACGACCCATACATTAAAAAGGGATTACGACCCCTAAAGGGGATCAGCTGGTTATTGTAGATAGATGAGTGGTCCTGTAGAGGTCTGTCGTGCCTGTGGTTATTAATAATAGAAGGTGAATGGAAACGAATAGTAAAATCACCTATGAATTAATCGATGGTAATTATTACTAGCGGGGGAATGGGTTCAACAATGAAACAATCAGGGTCGTGGTGTAATACGAATGCATTATCCCGTCTTAGGGATAAAAGAGGCCGCCGGGGTGGTGTTATAGAGGGGTCTGGTAAAACTAAGGTGTTGGCTCGACGTAGACTGGGAGGGGACGGTTGAGGTGGAGGAGACTGGTGGGGTGGTGTGGGATTAATAATATAGGGAGGGGATGGTGATCTAACTCTGACTGGGTGGGGTGGGGTGATGTATGGAGGACTCCACCTTAGCAGTAGTGGTGAGGGTGGGGGTGTCAGTGGTTGCTGTCGCCGACGGTGCCTGCGGGCGAGCAGAACACGACGCCGGAAGAAAGGAAAGGCTATCCTGATCAGTTGTCAATACGACTCGCATCACATCCCCGAGATGGGCGTCGACAACCTCTCTGAAAGTATGACCCATACACGTATGAGCCAGCTGGTTGGGTTGGTCCTCCAGGCAACCAACACAGTAGGTCATGACATTCGTCTCCAGCTCCGTGATGGCAGCCTCAATGGTGTCACGAGGATTCATTGTCTGTAACAACCAGACATATATAGCTATACTCGAATATATAGATATGATAATTAGACAAGTATATAGGTGGTAAGAGAACAAGAAGAACAGTAACCACTACATCACCCTGGTAGTATTGCATGTAAAAAAAAAAAAAAAAAAAAAAAAAAAACAACTCAGCAGTTTTTTTTGTATCACAACAGGGAAACCCCGCCGTTTTTTTAAGCAATTAATGGGGTGAGAGGAGTGATGAGGTCACAAACTGATGTTTTTTGATATGTTCTTTTGCCACGTGTTCAGGCTTGTGAGAACTAAAAAAAAAGAGTTGACGAATACACATTGCCAAGTCAGCAGATGTGGTACCGTGTGCACAAACCAGACAGTGTATAAATACTAGGCGTCCCTTGTAAGCAACTACTCTGTCCTTGGCGTCTAGAAGTATCGTTCTCTGACAACCCGGCACTATGTGGCAAGACAAATACGGTAAGTTGGTGATTGATAAATCTACCACATAGTCGTTATGTGTCTCCAAGTACCTTAATAGGATAAACCTAGTATAATACAATAGTATATGGTGCTAAACATATATATCTTAAGAGACAAGTCACTTCTTCATATAGTATACTAGGTTGTGCCGGAGTGAAATAGTGCTGATAGCTAGAGCATAAGGGTATAATGGTAGCATATCACATAGGAATTTTCGCGGAGAAGGTGAAAGTGTGTCCTGTAGAGTCTACATAACCGTTATCGGTAGTAATATATGGTCTACATGGGCACATAGCAGATATATAGTTATTATGTAAATTATGTATATCTATAAGGGTGTTATACTACCTTAATCTTATCTATGCTTGTTGCAGATACGTATGCCCAAGAACAACTAATAAGGGACCTATGGAGCCTACTAAGAGCAGAACCAAACAGTTATTGTATGGGGTGTCTTAATACCCCGCAAAATCAAGAAGCCGAGAATCCCTTCGCTCATTCTTGTGATGATGGTGAAGGTGGTAGCTTTGCGGACCTAGTAACGGTTCGACTACGGGATGTGCTAAAACAGCACTTCACTAAAGACGAAATAATTACATTAAGCCTGACTAGAATTGAGGAGAGCATCGTCGATTATAATCGTCAAAACGAAACTCCAGAACCATCCCCAGCCAGGAGTGAAAGATCAATGTCACTGACATCATTATCCTTCAGTCAATCCACACTGGTGGATGAGTATTAAACCTTTTCTAAACAAAGAAGAAAAATTTAGAGGGGTGATGATAGAAGCGAGGTTGATATATAGTACCTCATTGGTATTCTTCTTTCTTTTTTTCTCAGGCTGTGTTTCACACTGACTACAACGTACTATAACAGTCAAATGAACACTACTGACACGAAGAGCACACGTCGTAATTGATCGCCCTAGTGGTAGTGCAAAGAAAGGACTGAATATCATCAAACACAACAAGAAAAGATGTCTACACAGCCACTAGACCATTCTCTAGGTGTGGTAAGAGACGTGGTTACTAAAAATTATACACTGAACAAACAGAGGACAGTCAAGAACAGTCTCAACAGATGTGCACATCCCGCTGGTGTACTCATTAAACACAACAACGCCGGAAAATGTGTTACTGTAACATTCGATAGCCCAAGGCACTATGACTCATTCAGAGTCCAGCTGTTTAGGTATTACAACAGATGTAACAGTATTGGGTATTATTAGGATCTAGTGGGAAACACAGATACAGCACGATTGAGCATTGAGACTGAAAGGGGTGGGAGATGCTCAATCGTGACGTATTGGGTTGGTATGGGCAGTTAGAACCCAGCTTGAGTAGCGAATGGAGGTGTACATCGAAGCTTTATTAAGTTAAGCCAATAAACGTTTTTATCAACAACCAAACGACCGGCCTTCGTCTTATTACACACTGTTACAAGAGGCGAAATGGAGCCACTTGACCAGGATGCGAACCTGAGGATGAGAAAGACAAAACAATGCAAAGCCAGAATTGAATAACGTCGCAGAAAGATTCAAGAACTAAACAAACAAACAAAATACTAGCGGCACGTGAAAGAACAATTATTGAACCGGATAACAGCCGCACCAAAAAGATGGCCAGTAAGTTATAAGACGAGATAGTAGTAATATCTGAATACAGAGGCCAAAAGCTCGCCCAGGAGTGGTCCTTTGTAAGTCTTTTTTAAGACTTCAGATAACGGTCAAGGTAGTAATAAGAAGTTTGTTATACCAGCCGTTTTGCAGAGGTCACAGTGAAGGAAGTTTGTATGGCCGCCCTTCTGCAGTTTGACCGTTAGCAAGAGCCATCAAAGCCGCTGCCTTACATCGTTTTGATTGACCAGGAGTGATCCTATCCTGAAAGTTTGGGCAAACCAGCAATTTAAGTTGCTCAAAGTTAAAGAGCTAATCAGGAGTTGTCAGGACAGCATGATCGTTGATCGGGCCATAAGTTCTTAAAACACTCAATTATCGCTAGGCCTTGGCTGATCCTGATAATTTTTTTTGGGGCCTCGTTATTACTAAGACCCTATCAAGACATCGATGATGTACCCCACCCGGGGTGAAGACAAAGACAAACAAGCTGGTCGGGACCCAACCAGGGGTTGAAGAATTTTCCGGCAGCCCATAAGAAGTGACCTGAGAGGAAGAGACAGGCTACCTAAAATCCGCTACCTAAATTCTGATACCCGAGTTCCGCAACTGATGGACAGTTGATGCAGGCTCCGAGTGTTCAAATATGACGGCGAGTCGAAGAAAGTGATTCCTTGAACAACAAAACAGATTCAGGGTAAAGTTTCTGTATCGTACAAACATAGTGGTTAACTGAACAATTTTACAAAATAAGAGAATTGGTGCTGAGATACAGAAAGTACTGATGCAAAAGAATGAAATATTAATTGCGTCGGATAGATGAGAAACTTAAAGGTTGAATTAGTTGTCAGGACAGGAAGTAGATGTGTTAGTGAGAGGTCTATACTAGATAGACAAAGTTTTGTTGGACGTAGGAGGATGGAGATACTGTAGTTAACAGTAGTGATTAATAAGTTTGGTACAAAGCCAAGGGAAACAATTGGTGTGTCGAGCCACAGGTACAGTTTCTATTGATAAATAGTGACGGCTGGTACATTGAGATAACATTGGAATAATCGCCACATAATAAATGTGTCGACCTGTAGTTTACAGTGCTGGATTAAGAGGATATTTTGGATGTGATGACGTATTAGGAGTGAGGCTGGAACAGGATAGAAAATTGTGAGGGGAGATAATCAATGTTTGACTTCCAGAAAAAGGAATGGTCAGTTGTTGAGTAGTGATTTTGCTTGGAGGGGAACAAGTATGGTTACGCATTATGATGGTCTGTAGATAACAGATAGATATTTGTATATATGTATATACGTATTTTGGCATTAATGCTTGGTATTGAATTGTTTTGACTTGGCTAAATAGATAGGTGTTACATTGGTTAGCAAAGGAGACCAATGCTGCTGGGTCACTTTACGTGGTTAATTCTAAGAGAATTATATTTTTTTTTTTGAAAACCTTCCCTTTAGTGAGAAGACACTTGTATTTATTGTAATTGAGCTTACAATGCCTCATATATATAAAGTTAATTTTGCTTGATTTGGTCCTGTAAAATTGATTGTAATTATTTTAGAGTAGGGATATTGTGTCCTTAGACTTTCATGTGTAAACTACTGGTCCGTAAAAGAGACCAGTAGTAGTAGAAAAAAAAATAGATTAGGATGTATGTTGTTTTATTTTAATCATCGTCACCATCATCATCACTATCATCATCATACTTTTAGTTGAATTGCGGGGAAACATAAATGAATGTTACAAAAATTTGGGGGGGATTTGATGTCCTGTTGTGATTTTATTTCACTGTTTTGTGTGTTAAATAGTAATTAATTAAGTTATGTTTAAATTATAGGGTTTTTGTCGAGAATAAAGACAATACAGGGGGCTGTAATTAGGACCCTTCGTTCAGAAAGTTATAATAAACTACTGTGAGCTAATAGAGAGACACATTCTCTTTGTGAAGAATAACTTCATGGGTGTATATTACTGGGATAATCAGCATAGTGAGATTGATGGGCTTATGAAGAAGTGGAAACATATACCGGGGATGGTTATGGGAAAGGTTAGAGATACACTAAAGTAAGCATTAATTAGAAAAATATGGGATTAGAAACCACATGGGAGAAGAAAAGATTAATGAATATATTCAGTGGGGTAAAGCTGAGAAAAGTTTTGAACATAGTTTCCGGGGGTTCAGAAGAACCATGATATACACGAGATTGCGGGGTTATAGAAGAATAAGAAAATTACCCCAGACAAAGAGTAAACATGAATTGGATCCATGTTTGACTAGACACTGTAGATAACAGTACAATAATAAAGAGGTGTTAGGGTGTAAATGAGAAATGAACATAGGGGAGACATAAGGACATGGAGTGTTTGTGGGTCAGTGATAAAAGGACTGAGATTAAAGTTGATTACAAGCAGTCACAGACATGAGTGGTTATTTTCGCTGCTGTAGATTACGGCATGAATTATGAATTGAGAGGTGGAAGATTTTAGAGAGACATTGGGTTACATAGCCTGGGCAGAATGTAAATGTTTATAAGTGGGTCAGATTACAATGTTGTGTTTGATGGTTAATATTTAAGGGGAGATTTCAAGGTTACTAGGTTGCTGTTGATAACGGCATAAGTGGAGCATTTTAGTAGATATGCCCATAAAAAATGGACATTAAGAGTGAACCTGAGGTATTGGAGAAGATTAGTTATACGAGGTGATGAGGTTATGTGAGGTGTTGTGTTGGAGGAGGTCTTAAGGGGTAATAGACCTTTTTAATTGTGTCTTTGGGATGTGTTTTGTGGTTTACATTACAATGTGAGGGTGAGGTAAGGTAGTGTCTGTTATATAGACACTTAGAAGTGAAGATTATTTTTGGATGATGGTTGGTATTTGATGCTGTAGATAGCAGCGTAAACTGTTACCATAATGAGTGGTACTGGGGGAGATATAATGGTTTAGAATTTATTGCATAAATTCTCAAAGAACAAAGGGGTGTAAAGGGGTGTGTGATTTAGGTGAATGTTGTTTTTTTGAAAGAGTTCTATTTCTTTTTTTTAAAATACCGGTGGCCACCGATTCTTTATCTTCCTATCGTATGAAAGTGATTTCAGGTTAGTTGAAAGTGGGGAATTAGTAGTGTTGGTGATAAGAATAAGGAGTTGGTATCAGCGTTTGAAGTGGAAAGCGGATTGCTTATTGAAGTGGAGAAGGAGTATTTAAGAAAACGTGTTATGAGGTTATGATGTATTATATAAAGTTGAATTTGAAATGTTATATGTAAATATGTTATGTTTGGTTGAAGGACCAAGAACGAAGAAGAAGTGGGTTGACTATATAGCTGGGGAAAAAGTAAAGAAATTGAATGTTCATTTAAGTTAGAGTTGGTTTGGGAAAGATTAGATGGAACTGGGAGAAGTAAGGAAAAAGAGGGAATAGAGTAAGGGGATTAGGAGTAAAGATTTTTCCTTTATAAGGAAAATTCTTTATTAAACATGGGGAGGTGTAACAGTATTGGGTATTATTAGGATCTAGTGGGAAACACAGATACAGCACGATTGAGCATTGAGACTGAAAGGGGTGGGAGATGCTCAATCGTGACGTATTGGGTTGGTATGGGCAGTTAGAACCCAGCTTGAGTAGCGAATGGAGGTGTACATCGAAGCTTTATTAAGTTAAGCCAATAAACGTTTTTATCAACAACCAAACGACCGGCCTTCGTCTTATTACACACTGTTACACAGACACCCCATCGAAACTAGACAAGACCAGACTGGGTCACCTGTGGAAGACGTGTTTACAACACCACTGGTGAAGATTCACTTATATCTCACGAAAAGAAAGCTGTTCGCCCAGGGACAGGCTGACAATATTACCGCATGGTTAAAAATAGACTTTATCGACCTTGAGAAACTCGCTACAGACAGTCACGAGTAGACAAAACAAACAACACGTCTGAGCCTACGATTATAATCAGAAAGATAACTACCACAACTGTGGGGTTGGCACATACTCGATAACAGGCTTCAAACAGAGGGGTCAATGACCAGGTTATAGGTCGATTACCTATTGGTGCCTACGTATAAAACATGTCTAAACATGATTTGGTTCAGGTTGTGATATAGGTCGACTGGTTCTAGATATAACTCGTTGAAACCGGTTTAATCTAGCTGTTATTTACCCAATCAGTGGTATAAAAAGCCGAGGTTGGTAACACTCGAGTATTATAAACTAAAGATGACTACAGACCGAACAAGTGTGCCTGCTAACTGGGTCTATATGACTCGAGGTGGTGAGACTGTTAGACCAGTGGGTACTGGTACCAAGGCTGTGTTTGTCTCATCGTACAGAGGTGCTACTACGTTGCATATAAGGAGATTTTTTGGCGAATCCGATATCAAGTTTCCGACTAAAATAGGGATGACACTTACTCGCCAAGAATATGAACAGATGATCGGTATGCAGAGTGCGATTCTAGCTGAGTTTCGATCGATTCACAACCAATCAAGGTAACCAACCCAACCAAGTCAAACAAGTCAGTAATCAAGACAAGCATACCACTAATCACCTCATCCAAATCAGTAATCAAGACAATCAAGTCAGTAACAGATGTGGTCAGACGATACCATATGACGATGCAGCTACATCATATGTCTATGATATTCAACAGGATACTACACCACCATATGTCTACGACACTCAGATTACAAACTTCAATAACCAAACAGGGGACCAGCAACCAACCTATTCCTATTCGGACAATCTTATACCACTGATCGACCCGCGAAAGAAGGCAACAAAGAGAAAAGGTCTATAGAACACAACACCATACATCACTGTTCATTTATGTGTATGAAGAATTAAAAAATAAAAAATAATAAATTTAAAAAAATGTTTTGTCTTTTTGTTTTTTAAAATATGTATGATGTCTCTTGATTATATAGGTGTGTACTTGTCTGTATGTGTACTTGTCTGTATATGTCTGTGGTTGTGTTTACATGTGTGTGTGTGTGTGTGTGTGTGTGTGTGTGTGTGTGTGTGTGTGTTCATAAAATTATTAAACTACTATGGTTCATTGGAAAATACAAAATATCAACTTACCAAATCACCTTGATCCAAGTTAATTGTACAACAAATCTGGTAGCAGTGCTGAGTACGTTCAGTTGTGGAAAATTCAACACCTCAGATGGTACTAAAAGCGAATTGTTTCAAGTCGATTGTAGAACACACAGATTCTACTATCTCAGAGTGAGTAGTCTTTGGTTGTGGAGACTCAGTTCCATAAACGACTTGACTTTATACAGTTGTAAACGATACTAAGGTCATGTTCCCACCAGAACCAACAGGAAACTTAGTCAGCAGAATACCACATAAGACATCTGATGTCTGATGCAAACACGACCTCGGAGAAAGAAAGTAATTATGTTGTTCGTAATCTCCAAAAAACGACTACCAGGCCACAGCCTTGACCTCGATCAGTGACTATTCCGTGAGAAGTACCAGCACCCACGACTTTTCCCACCAAAACATGACAGCGACTTACACCTCTAAATAAAAAAAACAAAAAAAACTGGTGATTCAAACATTGAATACTAGGTCATAACCTTGGCCTCGACGAGAAAGTATTGCGTGAGATAACACCACCGAGTTATTTTCCCACCAAAACAGACAGCTCTGGGAAGTAGACATTGTTTTGCCGGGTGGGGGTAAAAGTGCTGACTGTGCTGTATGCTCACTCAACCAATACCGTGTTTTTGGTGTGTCTTCAAAAACTTTTTACACTCAGTAGGTTAGGGGGAGGGGTATGTCTGGTGTGGGTTTGGAAATGTGGGGTGGTAGCAGTATTAGGTGTGGGTAGTTCATGTATAAATAACAGAGTCTCCTGTAAGCCGTCATTCTGATTCAGTCTACAATACCACAACAACTCTCAGTAGTAGTGATGTCGGTGGTACCCAGTGCTGGATTTTTTTCCCTACTGAATAGGTTGTTACATTCAAACCAACTATCAGTGTGGTAGTGTAATAATCAGTATTATACTATTATTGTACTAATACTACCTTACTGGTGAAGTGTGATATGAATTATCATGGTGTCGATGTACCGATAACTAAGGCTATGTGATAGCGTCTCACAACAAGAACTCTTGAACTATTACAACAGAAACTGAGAAGTTGTCGACACCAGTCATACAACGATGGTAAACACGTGGTTACAAACCACAATTCACCACACACAGGATTGCACAGGGCTGGAATTATCGTGGTCTTGATGTAGTGGTAGACCATGCTCACAAAAAAAACAACACACAGTTGGCTGAGGTATTCAGACATTCCAGTAAGACTACTACGTGGACCCCTTTACCAATACGACGTGTTTCATCAATATGGCCACCAGCTCTACTTTCAGGTGTTCAGTGTGTGACACAACCTTTTGTGATATGTATCAGTTCACTCACCACATTCGGAGCATTCACGAGGGGAAAGACCAAATACATACCTGTCAGTTATGTGATAAGGTGTATACTACGATGACTGGACTAAAAAAACATAAACGAACACATCATCAACCATATATGGATACATCAATTACTTCACCTACCTCTACAACGACGACGATACCACCAATAGCATCATCACACCAGCTGAACACACCACCTGAATATGGTCAGATTCCTCGTAGTATAAGTCAAGTACCACACCGCTACCGATGTTCAGTGTGCGACAAAGCCTATTGTTATAAGTATAACCTTAATCGTCACATTCGGAGCATTCACGAGGGGAAAGACCAAATATATCCCTGTCAGTTATGTGATAAGGTGTATAATACGAATGATGGCCTACAAAATCACAAACGAATACGTCATCGCCGGCCTATGGATACATCAGAACCAGAGACGATACCACCAACAACCTCGACGACACCACCAAATGACACCAATATAACTAACAGTCAGATACAACCAGACGAGAATATTCTTGAACAACTGGTAGAAGACGAAGCGGCCATCTTAGCAGCCGGGGAACCAGAGACACTACACATCCTTCCATCGGATATTCAACAAATATATAGAGAAAATTGGGAAGCTATCAGGACACATCACAAGATTAACAAGTATTTATCGACATACACCTTCTTTATTAGCCCGGAGATACAATACCCTATCAAATGGACAGATACGTTGTATAAGATTTTCAATGCTCAAATTAGTCGCTTTAAGATCAACTTTAGCTTTCATCTAGTGTTACGACATAGAGAAACACAAGATCTTAGATTCTATCATGCATCATTTAACAATTCTTCTGTTTTAGAATTTCCAGCGCTAATAAATAACAGATACGACTTTGACGCCTTCCTTACAACACTTCACGAACATGACATTCATTCCTACGCCATCCAACAACGTACAGACACCAAATATACACTAGAGACAGTAACTGGGATATGTTTTTACCTCTTTCATATCCCTGACTTTCCTATAGGTTGTTGGTTAGGCGACATACCACTACATATTACACAAAACAAAGCCATCAACACACTACAACGTATGCATGGTAACAAAATGTACACAGATAACTATTGTTTCTTTAGATCCCTAGCATTATTCAAAGGCGGGAACATAAACAGACTTCAGAAACATACCAAACGCTTAGTTAATGAGTGGGCAGAACATCAGCATATAGAGTCCATACGTAGTTTTCCTGGTATTAAACTACTTCAACTCACCAGTTTGGAACAATGTTTTGGCATTAATATAGATATTTTCGAATACAACGAAAACCAAGCCTTAGTCCCAAAACTTAGAGGGAGTGGGAATTATGAGACCACATTAAGACTATTATTGTTTAAAGACCATTTTATGTATATTAAAGATATTGACAAATTAGCTCGTTCATTTAGTTGCCCACAATGTGGGAAATTATGGCCGAGGTGTAATAAAATGGAGAGACATTCGAAGACATGCACTGGAGGGGAAACCAAGACTCGGTATAAAGGAGGGGTCTACAATCCAACAGAAACAGTATGGGAATTAATTGCAGAGCAAGGTATTTCGGTTGATACAGCGTATGTGTACCCATATAGGATTGCCTATGATTATGAATGTTATTTTTCTAGATCCAAACTACCTAACGACAGAGAGTCTACTAAATATTTAGCAAAACATATTCCAATGTCATGTTCAGTAGCATCCAATGTACCTGGGTTTGAGAAGCCTGTTTGTTTTATTTCAACTGGTGATCCCCAAGACTTGATTAATAGAATGGGTGATCATCTACATGCAGTAGCATCGAAAGCATATGAATGTTTGCGTGATAAATTTAGTGGAGTGTATAGAAAGTTGGGTGAGATGAATCAGTCAACGCTGACGAGTAAGTTAGATGGGTACTTACAACAGATCCCTGTGATAGGATATAACTCTGGTAAGTATGATTTAAATATGATTAAGCCATATTTGATCTCATACTTTACTACAACAGAAGGGTCTTCGATCAAATATGTAGTTAAAAGAAATAATAATTTTATGTGTATTGCCACTGATCAGTTGAAATTCCTAGATATCAGTAATTATTTAGCAGTAGGATTCACCTACTCAAAATATTTAGCGGCGTATGGTGTTGAGGAGACCAAGGGATATTTCCCTTACGAATTCATAACAGATTTAGACAAACTAAAAGAAACAAAGTTACCACCTCATACAGCTTTTTTCTCAAAGCTTAAAAACCGTAACATTTCCGAAGCAGAATACACAGTTTGTCAGAAAGCTTGGATCGATAATAAGATGACTACATTAGAAGACTTTCTCGTGTGGTATAATAACAAAGATGTTCAGCCATTTATCAAGGCTTTAGATGCACAAGTTAGTTTTTACACAGAGTTAGGTGTAGACATGTTTAAGGATGCCATTTCTG
Source organism: Cepaea nemoralis (assembly GCA_014155875.1). NCBI lineage: Eukaryota > Metazoa > Mollusca > Gastropoda > Stylommatophora > Helicidae > Cepaea > Cepaea nemoralis. Next base: position 19,346 of record JACEFZ010021409.1, read on the forward strand.
TCCCAGGGGTTACTCTAAAGTATCTCTTTAAGACCCTCCCCAAGGAGGTAGTATTCTCGTTATGTTCCAAGAAGGAGGAGAAGTTACACAAGATGTTACGAGCCAATATAGTGGGTGGGCCGAGTATTATTTTTCATCGTTACCACGAGGCCAATCAGACCCGTATCAGGGGTAATAAATCAGTAAAAAGTATTAAAGGGTTTGATGCGAATGCTTTATACCTATGGTCTCTTATGCAAGATATGCCATCAGACTTCCCTACTATTAGATATAAAGAGGACGGGTTCAAAGCCCATAAGGTAAACAAGTATATACAAAAGTGTAGAGCATGGTTAGCGTGGGTCTCTCATACCCAGAACATATCCTTGAAGACACAATTTAATGGGGGTGAAATGCGGCTAGGCGATCGATATATCCGTGTAGATGGGTGGGAAAAGAAGAGTAAGATAGCTTATCAATTCCATGGGTGCTTATTTCACGGTCACCCAAGCTGCCCTCTAACCAAGGGAAAAACTATTAACCCCGTCAATAATAAACCACTGGTGGAGTTATTTAAGAAGACACAAGAGATTCGTGGTTATCTGGAGACTGTCGTTAAAATTACAGTAATAGAAATGTGGGAATGTGAGTGGGAGACCCTAATCAAGACTGATAGAAATATTAAAACATTCATAGACACGAATTTTCCATTCGTCACACCATGGTTTGGGCGCTTCCCCATAACAATGACTAAGATTCTCGCTGCTGTAAAAGACGAGAGCTTGTTTGGGTTGATAGAGTGTGATATCCACGTGCCACCCTCTCTCAGAGACCATTTTTCAGAAATGTCACCCATCTTCAAAAACATAGAGGTGGGTAGAGAGCATATAGGTAAGTTTATGTGTGAGTACGCTGAATCACATAACTTGCTTACACGACCACGTCGCACATTAATAGGTAGTTATATTGGGGAAAAGCTCCTGTTGACCACACCATTATTAAAATGGTATCTGGAACATGATCTAGAAGTCACTGAAATATATCAGGTGATTGAATATAAACCTGTTCGTTGTTTTAAACAATTTGGGGATACGGTGTCTGATGCCAGACGTGAGGGAGACAGACACACCACCGAGACTATTACGGCAGAAACAATGAAGTTGTTAGGTAATGCCGCTTACGGCAAAACTCTAACCAATAAGGCCAAACATACTGATGTCTCCTACTGTAAGGCTGAAGACACGACGAAATTCGTAAATAATCCCTTGTTTAAGAAAATGACCTGCCTTACTGACGACGTTGTTGAGGTCGAGACAGTAAAGAAGAGAACTGTCTGGGATCTACCTCTACAGATTGGTTTTTTCGTTTATCAGTATGCCAAATTAAGAATGTTGGCTTTCTACTACGACTTTCTAGACAAATTTATCTCTAAAGACGACTTTCAGCTTTGTGAAATGGACACTGACTCTTTATATTTGGCCCTTAGTGCCGACTCACTCTCCGAAGTAGTTAGACCACACCTACGAGAAGAATATGACAGAGTCTATAATCAGTGGTTCCCGTCTGAAACCTGCCCTGTTCATAGAATTACCCCTAGTACTGATACCTGTAAGGATTGCCAGACTATCAAAGCCTATGAAAAGAGAACCCCCGGGCTTTTCAAGTTAGAGTACGAAGGGAAGGGGATGGTCTCGTTATGTAGTAAGACGTATATTTGTGTCGGCGATTATGATAAAGTCAGTACCAAAGGTCTGACTAAGACCCACAACATGCACCTAAACAAGGACACATTTTTAGAAGTACTCACTACTCAAACACCGAGTGGGGGAACCAATATAGGCTTCAAAACACAAGACTCTTCTGTATATACATACACACAACACAGAGATGCTCTATCTTATTTGTATATAAAAAGAAAGGTTGCCAGTGATAATATATCGACTATGCCATTACTTATTTAATTGATTAAAACAATTATTATGGTCGTATGTTTTTTCCTGAATGCTTTTTGTTTCAAATTATAATTAATGTTATATTTTATAGACGATGGGTGGTAATCCCTCGTCTGCACGTTTCATAATCATATGTACATTTGTGTTATGGTCGTATGGTTTTTCCTGAATGCTTTTTGTTTCAAATTATAATTAATGTTATATTTTATAGACGATGGGTGGTAATCCCTCGTCTGCCCGTTTCATAATCATATGTACATTTGTGTTATGGTCGTATGTTTTTCCTGAATGCTTTTTGTTTCAAATTATAATTAATGTTATATTTTATAGACGAACTTTCGCCTGACCACAAGAACCTTGGTCTATTAACGCCACTATTGATTCGGTGATGTTACACGTAATCTTAGGGTTTAGGTTAAGCTTCGGGGCATCGTTATCTACAGACAGAGATACCTTTTTTTTTTTTACTATAACAGAAATAGAATATATTATGATAGGTTTTAGATACATATACGGATTATTCTGTACTCCATCCAGCATGTTCTGCCATCTCACTCGATCACCAGAGTCGTGGAGCTGATCCGTGTTTCTGTCTCGAGCATGCCACAAAACCAAGCCATCCACATATTTACTTCTCAACCTTCCCCTTGGTCTGTCCCCCTCGATCTTGCTAGTTGTCACCAAGTTCTCCAATCCATTTCTTCTCATAACATAACCATAACAATTTTGACATTATTCTGTACTACATTATATAACTTACTCGTCTATTGGATTATGTATATAAAATGTTTGTATGACTACTTGTGGACGTATTACAATCTCACATTAATACAATTTCGTGAATATAAACTTGTCATATTTTTTAATAATATTGTTACATGCACTCAGTTATATCTTCGCTTTGTTTGTTTTCGGTGGTGGAGGATGATGATGTATTGTGTTCCCCTCTGTTATTACATAATATTTATGGTTAATTATTTCACCCTGTAATCATAATAATTCATTATATTGTTTCCATACATTGTGAACGAAAAATAAAACATATTGTTTTACGCCTATACTTCACTGGGGTTTATTGTATTTTTTTAAAGTCGTGTTGTTTTTCGCTGATGTGAGTTAGTTATTGACGAAAGTTAGTGGTGAGACACAGACATACAAAAACGTACAAGACACCACTGGTCTTACCTTCAGTATCCAACACCTCATCTTGTCATCAAAGCACCATGGAAAGCGAGGTTGTGTTCTTGGTAGAGGCTTAGTGTTGGCGATGAATATAATAATAATAGAATTCTACACTGGAAGCGTCATATCTTAATCTGTCTAGTTTTAACAGCTCTGCACCTCATCTCACGGCTATTTGTATTTTGTCTATTTATTTACTATATGGTGCTTCTATACTCACTCGCAGATATAACACTGGCCCATATGACAACGAAGCTACTACACCCCTAATATTCTGTTCTATCACACTTCAACTATTACAGTATCTAAAGCTATACTTAAATATTCAACTTCCCTCTCTGACTAGAACCAACTAACTAATGTGGGTTACCTTTCTTCAAGAAACGCGAAGTACTGAAGATCGTATGAGGTCTTGTTTCTCACGCTCCGGGGTAGCGTGATTAGTTTTCCAGACGTTCACCGGCGCCAAGCTACTCTGGATTCAGGGGAAAATATATTAGTACTGATCGTACACGTCTGTCTGTTATTCTCATTATCATAGTCTTGTAGCCAACTATCTGTTGGTAGAATCTCGACTTCGCACGACATGAAGAAGACTGATTAGTTTTCCCAGCGTTATACTACACCCATCTACTTTGGCATCAGCGAGGTTTGTATTAGTAGTGGTCGTATACGTTTGGGTGTTTTTCTCATTAAAAGTTGGCTTGTTCTAACACGTTAGTTTGTGTGAGTTTGTGTATGTGAGTGTGTGCGCGATTGTGTATCTGTCTATTTGATTCTGTGTATGGCTGCACTCGTGTCTGTTTCGTTGTGTGCGCGGTTGTATTTTAGATTCGTTATACTTGTGTGTCTGAATCTAAAATGGCCCTGATTGTATGGTTGATGTCTGGTGTATACTTGTATGGTTGTCGTTGTGTTTGTGTTTATGTATTTGTTATAGACAAGGAGACTCGTGTAGACGCTGATATATTGCCTAGAGGAACAGTTCAAGCACCTGGAACCGTATTGACACCGGGTGATCTGCGGGCCCGATCGACATCACCATTTACACCGGACATCAACCACTCTACGACCCCCCTCACTATATTACTAAGCCCAGACTCTTTTTTCAGATTATATCCTCTTATTATAAACATCGCTATATCGACCCCTAATACCCCTTACCACCATATCCTTCTTTATAAGCTTTTCGGTGAAGAACCCACCCTTGCAGTTACTACCACCTATAACACCACCCCGGCGGCCTCTTTTATCCCTAAGACGGGATAATGCATTCGTATTACACCACGACCCTGATTGTTTCATTGTTGAACCCATTCCCCCGCTAGTAATAATTACCATCGATTAATTCATAGGTGATTTTACTATTCGTTTCCATTCACCTTCTATTATTAATAACCACAGGCACGACAGACCTCTACAGGACCACTCATCTATCTACAATAATCCAGCTGATCCCCTTTAGGGGTCGTAATCCCTTTTTAATGTATGGGTCGTAAACCTTTTTTAAGAGTAGTTTGATGTTGTATACCAATAAAAAACACTTGAAAATATTACTTTTTTGTTTTGTTTTTACTTTTGTCTCTGTGTTTTACTGTGTCAGACTCCTACAACCCTCTTTTTGTTCAGTAACCAACTACACCTCTTTGTTCAGTAACCAACTACACCTCTTACTTCGTCGAGTATAACCACGACCCATCACACCCTTGTTTATACATCACTACACCACGCATACTGAACACATTATGTCTACGCCACCACCATATATCCAACCCATGAGTAGAAACCACGACCCATCACACCCTTGTTTATACATCACTACACCACGCATACTAACACATCAAATACGTAACCACCATATATAACACCCCTCCCTCATCCGTACTCAAACCCCTCTCTTTCCAGTAAGTACTACCACTCATCCGTACTCACAACCTCGCTTTCTATTCCCACCAACTACTTTTACCTTAATTACTTTCACACCCGCCAACACCCGTCAAAAAAATAGACCCGTTCCCACACGCCGCCAAAATTTTTTTTTACCGAGTCGACAATTTTCCCAAAAAAATACCCATATTTTCCTTCATAAACACCATCAGCCGCCATTACCCGCCCAGATTTGGACGCATAATATGTGTCTGGGTTCCCTAATACACTACTTATATAGAACTTGTATATAGAACCTGTATGTAGAACCTGTATATAGAACCTGTATATAGAATTTGTATATAGAGCCTGCAAATAGATCCTGTATGTAGAACCTGTATGTAGAACTTGCATATAGAACCTGTATGTAGAACCTGTATATAGAACCTGTATGTAGAACCTGTATGTATAAACTGTATATAGTACCTGTATATAGAACCTGTATATATAACCTGTATATAGAACATGTATGTAGAACCTGTGTATATAATCTGGTTAGCTGTATGGCAGTGAATAATGGACCAAGAGAAATGATGCTGGAAGGATTCGGACGGTGGCATAGAGGAATATCATAAGCAGATTTCATCCAGAAATCCAAGGACCGAGATCTGTGGAGAGATACGAACGCTAGGCCAATTGATAAGGCACTTGATAAAGAATGCGACATAACGCATAACGGTCATCTAACAGGTTATAGTTAATACAAAATCGCTATCATAACACTCCCAGCAAAGTCATAGATACACTGTCTCTCCCAGAAATAAGGTGTAGATGACGCCTGGGAAAAGCCGGAGGAACTTTTTGTGGTCAATCTATCCCTAAATCAGATCGTCCAAGACTCCCAGAACCCAACAGGACACAATGTGAAATGATAGAACAATCAAACAATGACTCTAAATTTGCACACGCAATGTTAATGATTGATGATTGCCTTGATAATTATGACTATCATTACTGGGGGGAAATCGATACGGTTTCAGATTACTCTCTTCCTTTTTCTTCCTTTATTCACATTCCAAAGTGCCTTGCGGTTTTATTACAGCTTCCCAGCACTTGATTGTTGCACATCCTTCTGTGGTGCATTCTTTGCTATCCTTGTTATCTGTAATTGCAACCAAATACAGCCTGCTGGGGTACAATATTCTGGCCGATTACGACAAAGCTGGCCGTTGCATACCCCAGGTGCTTTACAAGAAAGCGGGTCTGGATTTTGAAAACTGGCAACTGATAACGAAAGCTCGTCTGCTTGCTGGAGGCACTTAGTGACCTAGCAATGGGTATTATGGTAGACTGTTAGAGCCATATCGCATGGCAGATACAGCGTTAACGCTACTTATGTGGTTTTGCCATACGGTGATTGTCACCTAGCAACCGGTGTTCTTGTCAAGCCAATGGGAGTATCGTTACCTGCGCTTGAGACATAATTTATGCATGCTTTATTGTCTTGGCATGCTTGTAGAGCTGATCACGGCTTACCTACAGACATAATTACCATATATCTCTAGTGTTGGTAACGGCATATCTCTAGAGTTTATCATTTCATACCTATATATGTGATCACCTCATACCTCTAGAGCTGGTCATCTCAAACCTCTGTAGTTGGTCACCGCATACCTCTAGAGTTGGTCAACCCATACCTATAGAGTTGGTCACCTCATATGTGTAGATGTGATCACTTCATACCACTAGATTTGGTCACCACATACTCCTAGAGGTGAGCACCTTATATATCTAGAAGTGACCATCTCACACCTCTAAAGTTGGTCACCCCACAACTCTAGATGTGATCACCCCATGCCTCTAGATGTGATCACCTCGCACCTCTACAGTTTGTCAACCCAAACCTCTAGATATGATCACCCCATACCTTTAGATGTGATCACCTCGCAAATCTAAAGTTTGTCAACTCATACCCCTAGATGTGATCATCCCTTACCTCTAGATGTGATCATCGCATACCTCTAGATGTGATCACCCAATACCTCTAGATGTGATCACCCCATACCTCTAGATGTGATCACCCCATACCTCTAGATGTGATCACCCCAAACCTCTAGATGTGATCATCCCTTACCTCTAGATGTGATCATCGCATACCTCTAGATGTGATCATCCCTTACCTCTAGATGTGATCACCCCAAACCTCTAGATGTGATCACCCCAAACCTCTAGATGTGATCACCCCATACCTCTAGATGTGATCACCCCATACCTCTAGATGTGATCATCCCTTACCTCTAGATGTGATCATCGCATACCTCTAGATGTGATCACCCAATACCTCTAGATGTGATCACCACATACCTCTGGATGTGATCACCCCATATCTCTAGATGTGATCACCCCATACCTCTAGATGTGATCACCCCAAACCTCTAGATGTGACGACCCCATACTACTAAATGTGATCACCCCATACCTCTAGATGTGATCACCCATGCCTCTATATATGATCACCTCACACCTCTAAAGATGGTCACCCCATAACTCTAGATGTGATCACTCCATACCTCTAGATGTGATCACCTAACACCTCTAAAGTTGGTCAACCTATATTTCTAGATGTGCTTACCTCATACCTCTAGACTTGATCACCTTATACTAAGCTTTTAGAGCCGACCATATGCAGAACAAGTGTTAAAGACACCTATGTGGTTTTGCCACGTGATGATTGTCTCCCAGCAACCAGTGTTCTTGTCGACCAAATGAGAAGAGTATCGGTACTTGCCACTGAGAATTATATGTTGCATTACATGATTATAGAACATGTGTGCAGTGGTATTACATGATTATAGAGCATATCTGTAGTGGCATTACATGATTATAGAACATATCTGTAGTGACATTACATTTTTATAGAACATATCTGTAGTGACATTACATGATTATTGATCATATCTGTAGTGGTATTACACGATTATAGAACATATCTGTAGTGACATTACATTAGTATAGAACATATAAAAGTGACATTACATTATTATAGAACATATCTGTAGTGACATTAAATACAACATATTGACAGTGCCGCAACATGATCAAAGAACATAACAACAGGGGCACACCATGATCATAGAATATATCAACAGTGACACATGATGATCATAGAGTATAACAGTCCGGGAATGTTAACCCTGTCAACAAATGCCCGCAGAAGTCGGATGTGTCGGCCTAACGGCGCAAGAACGCAGCTCTGCTGTAAAGGCACAACGCAATAACGTCCGGAAAAAAACTCCGGATGAACGCAGAAGAAGAAGAAGAAGAAGAAGAAGAAGAAGAAGAAGAAGAAGAAGAAGAAGAAGAAGAAGAAGAAGAAGAAGAAGAAGAAGAAGAAGAATATAACAGTGACACACGATGATCATAGAATATATCAAAAGTGACACACGATGATCATAGAATATATCAACTGTGACACAATATGATCATAGAATATATCAACAGTGACACAATATGATCATAGAATATATCAACAGTGACACAATATGATCATAGAATATATCAACAGTGACACAATATGATCATAGAATATATCAACAGCGACACAGTATGATCATAGAACATAACAACAGGGACACACAGCGTGGTCATAGAATAACTCACAGTGACACTACGTTTTCATAGAACACACCAACAGTGACATAATAATGATTTCTGAAACAAACTTCGAAACAGAAAACATCACATGTCTGTGGCTTTAAGAGATTCCACTGACCTGTTCTCAAAACAACCCCATTTACATCATATTTTTGTTTGGCGTTCAGTCACTTTAAACTCAAGCGTAGTCCACACACGTGTTGACTGGACTGATGTTTGCTTGTGGATTAGCTATCCCTATTACCAGTGTCCCTCGCCATCAGGCAAATCTACTCGGACTTCTGAAGTACTTGTATTTTACAAACCCCAAGTCAAGGGTGAGAAGTCAACTGTATTTCAAAGATAGCAAAACAAGGTTATGCAAGATGTTTTATCGAAATAGAGAAATCTGCCTTTTTGTTTCTCTTTGAGTAATTGTCACCCTTTGTTCTCACTGGCGCATTCGTGTTGTCGGGACAAGTAAATCAGTCATGTGAACAAACTGGTCTTTATATTCATCTTCATTAACATTAAGTTATTCCGGCTCGAAGAGATCCTCTGTCCTGATTTCATTTCTAACGTAAATGATTTACTTTAACATTTAACAAGCATTAGCAATGAAGTTTGGAGTGTGTCCAAAACTGGCATAAAATTCAGAAATTGACTGATCAAAAGGTTGTGAATAAAGAAGGTTTGTTAAGTAGTGTAATGTACCTATCTGTTATCTTTCATCCGCTTTTTTAAAATCAATTTATGACAGCCCTTTTGCTTTCTCTATTACACCTCACCGGCGTTTCGCTTCATTGACCAGAACAGATACATTTAACAAAAGCGGCCCATTGTTTGTTTGTCTCCGCTTTGTCAGATGTACACTTTATCTTCTTTTGATAAATTGTGTGTCCACATTTAAAAGTGAAGACACCACATGTACTTGACGATAATAAAACTCGCTCACACAGAACGTGAATTCTGAAGTTATCACTCACACACACAATAGTTCTGAAATCATGTTGTCTGCGATTGTAAGATAAGAACATAGCACAGTGGTAGATATGGTGTGGTCTATCTCTCGACAGGTGGTATGTGGCCACATTACCAAATCTTTCTTTCTTTCTTTCTTTCTTTCTTTCTTTCTTTCTTTCTTTCTTTCTTTCTTTCTTTCTTTCTTTCTTTCTTTCTTTCTTTCTTTCTTTCTTTCTTTCTTTCTTTCTTTCTTTCTTTCTTTCTTTCTTTCTTAACACTGTGGTAGTTATATGGTGGTCTGTCTCTCGACAGATGATATGTGGCCACATTACCAAATCTTTCTTTCTTTCTTTCTTTCTTTCTTTCTTTCTTTCTTTCTTTCTTTCTTTCTTTCTTTCTGTCTGTCTGTCTTTCTTTCTTTCTTTCTTTCTTAACACAGTGATATTTATATGGTGGTCTGTCTCTCGACAGGTGATATGTGGCCACATTACCAAATCTTTCTTTCTTTCTTTCTTTCTTTCTTTCTTTCTTTCTTTCTTTCTTTCTTTCTTTCTTTCTTTCTTTCTTTCTTTCTTTCTTTCTTCTTTCTTTCTTTCTCCTGTCTGTCTGTCTGTCTGTCTGTCTGTCTGTCTGTCTGTCTGTCTGTCTGTCTAGTCTTTCTAGCAAGATCATCAATACCAGCTAACATCACACACTTCATTAAAGAGAAGCACTTCCAGACATCACATTACGGGTGCGTCAATTAAGTATTTGACCTAAGTGTTTGGACACACATATTAATTCCTCAACAAACGCCGTCCCGCAAACTAAATGTAAGTACGCTAAGTGTTTAGCTGAGAATTTTGTATGACCCGTTAACGATGTTATAAATATCCAAATTGCCATTGGCAGAACAATAAAAAATGGTTCCCCACTACTGCTTTACAGGATGTTACACTCAATCCTAGCATTTATTGGCTTTTATTTTGATTTACTAGGACATTTTACATTCAGTTGTTTGCCATAACTATTGAATAACCGATGCATCATACATTCGAAATCAACGCAAAGCTGCCTGCTTCCAAATCGTCCGCCGCTGATTTGGAACTTTCGGCCCGTTTGTCAGGGAACTGTGGGACGGCGTTTGTTGGGGAACTGTGGGACGGGGTTTGTTAAGAAACTGTGGGACGGGGTTTGTTGGGGAACTGTGGGACGGGGTTTGTTGGGGAACTGTGGGACGGGGTTTGTTGGGGAACTGTGGGACGGTGTTTGTTGGGGAACTGTGGGACGGGTCTTGTTGGGGAACTGTGGGACGGTGTTTGTTGGGGAACTGTGGGACGGGGTTTGTTGGGGAACTGTGGGACGGTGTTTGTTGGGGAACTGTGGGACGGGTCTTGTTGGGGAACTGTGGGACGGTGTTTGTTGGGGATCTGTGGGACGGGGTTTGTTGGGGAACTGTGAGACGGCGTGTGTTGGGGAACTGTGGGATGGCGGTTGTCGGGGAACTGTGGGACGGGGTTTGTTGGGGAACTGTGCGATGGCGTTTGTTGGGGAACTGTGAGACGGGGTTTGTTGGGGAACTGTGGGATGGCGGTTGTCGGGGAGCTGTGGGACGGAGTTTGTTGGGGAACTGTGGGACGGGGTTTGTTGGGGAACTGTGGGATGGCGTTTGTTGGGGAACTGTGAGACGGGGTTTGTTGAGGAACTGTGCGATGGCGTTTATTGGGGAACTGTGGGACGGCGTTTGTTGGGGAATTGCGGGACGGCGTTTGTTGGGGAATTGCGGGACAGGGTTTGTTGGGGAATTGCGGGACGGCGTTTGTTGGGGAATTGCGGGACAGGGTTTGTTGGGGAATTGCGGGACGGCGTTTGTTGGGGAACTTCTGGACGGCGTTTGTTGGGGAACTGTGGGACGGCGTGTCACTAACCCCCAGGCTACTTGCGTACTATTAAGTGTATATGTGGGCGTGTATGTATTAGATTTAATCTATTTATCTGTGTGTATGTGATAGATTTAATCTATCTATTTGTGTGTAAGTGTTTGTGTGTGTGTATTAGACTTAATCTTCTTATGTATTTGTATGTGTGTGTGTGTGTTTGTGTGTGTGTGTGTGTGTGTGTGTGTGTGTGTGTTAAATCTAATGATTTAATCTATCTATCTATGTTTATACGTGTGTAGTAGATTCAATGTACGAATCTGTGTGGATAAGAGAGGAATCATCATTAGGGTACGCAATATCAATAATATTAGAATGATACAGTGGGCGCGGTTGTTGCATACAGTGAACAATTAAAGTTAGAATTAAATTGTAAGAAGACAGATTATGGTCTCACTAGAAATAAGGAAATACTATAATATAATATACAAGTAAATGGAAATATTCTTAAACACGTGAATCGGTACAACTATCTCGGAACAGTCATAACATCTGATGGGAGATGTCTTGAAGAGATTAGAACAAATATCGCCACGCTGAAGGCAGCCTTTTGCAAGATTGAAAACATATTGACTAATAAAACGATGTCATCTACAACGAGAAAAAGAGTGTAGAAGTGGTACATTGAACCTGTACTTTTGTATGGACGTGAAGAAAAAAAACCTATCTAATATCTGTGGAAATGTGGTTTCTGAAGAAAATGCAAAGTAAAACATAGTCAGTCAGAAAAATAAATGACCAAGTCCTACAAGAAACAAATGGAAACCGTAAACTGATTAGATAAACGAACGAACGAACCAACGAACGAACTTTATTTTAAAAGGGTAACAAATTGGGCACACAGGCCCGTCTTACATTCGGCCCTTTCGATCACTCATCTTTCATTCATCAAATGTGCATGTTACATTTACATAGGGGGAAAAAAAAACATTGTCAAATGGATTTTGTAAGCATAAACAATGAATATTACGCATGGTACATTCACATGGGGGGAAAAAATTGTTAAATGAAAGTTGTAAACATAAACAGTGCATATTGCAATGTTGTGAGACACATCCCCCATCCACCTTCACACCCGCAGCCACCCACATATTCCTCAGCCACCCACACATCCCCTACCCACCACACCCCACCCACCCTCCACGCACTCACACAGACTCAGGCAAACATACATGCCACCACCCACCCACTGAGCCCCCACCCAAACACATTTCCCAATCCACACATACACCCCCCCCCCCCCAACACATCCAAATAACCGACACACACACCCACCCACATATTCTCCACCACCCACACACACACCCGCAACCACCCAGAAACATACATCACAAAACCACACACACATACCCCCGTCAACCCACACATCCCGCACCAACCCACACATAAATCCTGCACGCTCACAATTTTCCCCACCCACCCACACACACACACACATCAGCCAGCCTACACCCACTCACCCACCCAATATGCGCCACCTCTCAGCTACACATCCCCCACCTATACACACATCCCCACCCACAAACACATCTCCCCACCTGCCCACACATATCATCCACCCATAAACACCCAAAAACACACACCTACCACCCACACACACCCCACCACCCACATATACCCCACTCACACACATCCGCAGCTCACACACATCTTCCCACAAACACACACACCCCCCAACCATACACTCATTTCTCACACACATCCACCCACTCATGTACTCATCCATCAACCACTCACACCCACACCCACACATCACCCACCCGTCCATCAATACATTCATCTCTCATCTACCCTCCCACCCACACACACCCCAACTACCCATCCTCACATACATCCGTCATCCACCTGCACATCCCACACCTCTCACACATCTCCACTCACACACAAAACTCCACCCATAAACACATTTCCCCCACACAGATATTCCCCCACATGCATTCCTCATACACATCCCCGCCCACACATCTCTCACCCACACATACATCTCTCCACCCACCCACACATTCCCCACCTACAAACATCCTCACCACCCACACATATATCCTCCACCCACTTACACTTACCCCATCCACACTCACACACTCCCACCCATACAGACATATCCCATTCACATACACACACCCCACATTCATCCCCTACACCCATTACACACCAATCCCCCAACCCACACAATCTCCTACACACCCATTCACCGACGCAAATACACATTCCCTACCCACACCCCTCAACTCACCAATACCCGCATACTTCCAATAATAGTCCCAAATATCCCCCCCCCCCCCCAAACACACACACACACACATCCCTCACATACACATACATCCCCCCCCCCCCGACTACTCATCCCTTCACCCATCCACACATCACCCATCAAACCATTACACATCCCCCACACACAACCCCACCACACATAAATTCCCCACACCCCCACACACATCCCTCACATACACACCCACACAAACATCCTCACATCTACACACATACATGATCACTGAAATTAATAAGAACAAACTCCCACACTTTACACACAGTTGAGACACTGATGATTGTTTTGAGCATTCTCGCAAATATTGTAAGAAGTGGAGAAAAAATTGTACATATTGTGTAGCGTAAAAATTAGTGATGCAATTCAACTCCCTCTCTTCTCTCTCTCTCTCTCTCTCTCTCTCTCTCTCTCTCTCTCTCTCTCTCTCTCTCTCTCTCTCTCTCTCTCTCTCTCTCTCTGTCTGTCTCTCTGTCTCTCTGTCTCTCTCGCCCTTTCTCTCTATTTATTTTTTCTCCACTTCTTGCAATTGCGAGAATTCTCACGACAATCGTCAGTGTCTCAATTGTGTGTAAAGTGTGGGAGTTTGTTCTTATTAGTTTCAGTGATCATGTGAGGCATCATGTATTTGTCTAGATGTGAGGATGTATGTATGGATGTGTATGTGAGGGATATGTGTGTGTGTGTGTGTGTGTGTGTGTGTGGGGATGTGTGTGTGTGTGTGGGGATGTGTGTGTGTGCCTGTGTGTGTGTGTGTGTGTGAGAGAGAGAGAGAGAGAGAGAGAGAGAGAGAGAGAGAGAGAGCGAGAATTGAGTGCTCGCATGTCCTGTAACATGCCATTCCATATTTTTTGTGTATTTCATCTTTCACATTATCATTTTGTATGTATGACACTTGATTTTATCTTGTATAATATAACATTACTGTAATGTGAGTGAGAGCGTTAGTGTGAGAGAGAGAGAGAGAGAGAGAGAGAGAGAGAGAGAGAGAGAGAGAGAGAGAGAGAGAGAGAGAGAGAGGAGAGAGAGGAGAGAGAGAGAGAGAGTTGAATTATATCACTAATTTTTAAGTTACAAAATGTATATGTACAATTTTTCTCCATTTTCTTTACAATTTTGCGACAATGCTCACGACAATCATCACTGTATGTTGTGTAAAGTGTGGGAGTTTGATCATAATAGTAGGTTGGGGGATGGGGGGATGTGTGTGTGGGTGGATTCGTGATGTATGTGGGTGGGTTCAGGATGTGTGGGTGGGCGGGGTGGGATTGTGTGGGTGGGTGGGGGATTTGTGTGTGGATGCGTGCGAGATGTATGGGTGTATGGGGAGATGTGATTGTGGGTGAGGATGTGTGTTTGTCTAGGTGGTTGTGGGTGAGTGGGTGGAGGAGGATATGTTGGTGGATGATTGATGATGGGTTATGGGATGGGTGGGGGTATATGTGTGGGTGGGGAGATGTGTGTGTGGGGATATGTGGTGGGTGGGAGATGTGTGCAGGTGGGGGTAGTTGTGGGTTTGGGGATGTGTGTGTGGGTGAGGGATGTGTATGGGTGTGGGATGTTTGGGTGGATGGGTGGGGAGTGTGTGTGGGTGAGAGATGTGTGGATGAATGTGTGTGGGGGATGTGTGTGGGTTGGGGGAGGGGTGCGTGATGGGTGTGGGTGATGGATTTGGAGATGTGTGTGTGGGTGGGGGATATGTCTGACTGGGTGGGGTTGTGTGTGGCTCGATGGAGGATGTATGTGTGGGTAGTGAGGGTGATTGTAGTTGGGGGATGTGCGGATGGGTAGGAGATGTGTGGATAGATGTGTGTGTGGGATGTGTCTTTGGGATGTGTGTGTGTGTGTGGTGTTGTGTGGGAGGGGAGCTGGGTGTGGATAAATGATGTTTGATTGGGTGGGTGAAGGTGTGGTTGGGTTTGTGGGTGGGTGAAGGATGTGTGTGAGGGTGGGGGATGTGTGCTTAGATGGGTGGTTGGGATGTGTGAGTGTGGGTGGGTAGATAGGATGTGTTGATGAGTGGGTAAGGGATGTGTGAGTGTTAGTGGTTGAGGGATAAGTACGTGTGTCTAGGGATGGGTGAGGGGATGAATGTATGGGTTGGGGATGTGTGTGTGGGTTGTGTGTGCGTGGATGGGAGGTGTGTGTTTGTGAATGGGGAATGTGTTGGTGGGTCGGGATGTGTTTGAGGAATGTTTGTATGGGTGGGGAGATTGTGCGTGGGTGGGGATGTGTGTGTATTTGGGTAGGGGTGTGTGGTTAAGGGATGTGTGGCTGGGGGAATGGGTGGATGGAGGATGTGTGGTTGGGTAGAGGATGTGTGGGTGGGTGATTGTATATGAGTAAGGGTGTGTGGTTAAGGGATGTTTGGTTGGGGGATGGGTGGATAGAGGATGTGTGGGTGGGTAGAGGATATGTGGGTGGGTGAGTGTGTGCAGGTTAGGAGATGGTGGGGGATGTTTGTAGGTGTGGGCTCGGGATCTGTGAGTGGGCTGGGGGAGATGGGAGATTATGTGGGTGAGTGCGGAATTTGTGTGTGGGTAGGTGCGGAATATGTGAGTTGACGGGGAGTTGTGTGTGTGGCTGAGGAATGTGTGTTTGGCTGGGTGGTTGGAGGTGTGTGGGTGGGGGAGGATATTGGGTGAGTGATTGTTGGTGGGAAATGGGACGGGTAGAGGATATGTGAGTGGGTGCGGAGATGTGTGTAGGTGGGGGATGTGTGGGTTATTGAATGTATGTGTGCTTGGGGTGTGGGTGGATGGGATGTGTGGTGGGTTAGATGTGTGTGTGGGTGGGGAGATGTGTAGGTGTAGGGATGTGGTGGATGGGTGGGGGAATGTATTGTATGTGTGTGTGTGGTTGGGTGGGGGAATTGGAGTGAATGGGGGATGTGTGGGTGGGTGGTGGATGTGTCTCATAACATAGTAATATGCATTGTTTATGTTTACAAAATTCATGTGACAATGTTTTTTTCCTATGCACTGTTGATGAAAGAAAGATGAGTGATTGGAAGGGCCGAATGTAAGACGGGCCTGCGTGCCCAATTTGTTACCCTTTGAAAATAAAGCCTGTTCGTTCGTTCGTTCGTTCTCTCTCTCTCTCTTCTCTCTCACACACACGTACATACACACACACGCCCACACACAACATACACACGCAAATACACACATATACCCACGCACATAAACACATCTACACACATCCACATACTTACGCACACGTACTCACATAAAACACAAGTACACACTCCCTCGCATACACTGCATGCGTGCACACTTACACACACAAACATATACACATACATATACGAGCACACACAATACATACACACATACATACACACATATACACACGCACATACATATAAACACATATAAAACACATGAAAGCACACCTTAACACACGTACAGACATACACACAGAGAGTTACACACAGATACACACATGTACACACACATATACACCCATACACACATACAGACATGCACACACACATACATCCACACATATAAACACACACACATAGACACACATAGACACACATAGACACACCCATCCATCCAAACACATATATGCTGCCTCACATAATCACTAAAACTAATATGAATAAACTCCCACACTTTTCACACGTACACACTGTCGACTATCTTGAGCATCCTCACAAGAACATTCAAAATTGGGAAACAATGGGAAAACATTGAAAATATGGAAGATGGTGATGAATGTATGGTATACATTGTGTAACGCAAACATAAAACAGTGGTCCAATCCAATAAGATAATTCCTGGAATTGACAGAAATATGATGAAATAAGCAGTGCATGTTAAATTCAACTGGCAGTACAAATGCTAATATGAAAGACGAGGATACAGAAAAAAAATATGGCATAATGATATGCTTGCGCTCATCTCTCTCTCTCTCTCTCTCTCTCTCTCTCTCTCTCTCTCTCTCTCTCTCTCTCTCTCTCTCTCTCTCTCTGTCTCTCTGTCTCTCTGTCTCTCTCTCTCTCTCTCTCTTTCTCTCTCTCTCTCTCTCTCTCTCTCTCTCTGTCTCTCTGTCTCTGTCTCCCTCTCTCTCTATTTATTTTTCTTTCACGCACACTGGCACACTAACTCTCTCATTGTCTCATTCTCTCCCTCTCTCACACTCACTATTTCTCTATCTCTCATGCTTATACGCACTCGCTCTCACTCTCGCCATCACTTACACACACACACACACACACACACACACTCACATATTCCCTCTCACTCACCCTCCTACTTACACACACACACACACACTCTCTCTCTCTCTCTCTCTCTCTCACACTCACTCGTTCACTCTCTAAATCACACTAAATCACTCTCTTATTCGCACACACAGACAAGCAAACAGACACACACACTAACTCACTCTCACTCTTTCACTTTCTCATGCACTCTCTCACTCACCCACTCTAGACGTAGACAGTCATAATTTTTTGCACTCGTTATGAGAAGAAATAAATTGCAGTTCTTGATGACAACTGGCAATACTGAGGGGAATTGAACAAGGGAAACACAGAGAAGTAAATACCTGGATGGCTTAACCACGTGGTATGGTTGATACAAGAACACAGAGCTGATCCACAACTATGGTAATCGTATGAGATGGCGAAACATGACCGCCGACGCTTATTGGCATGGCACACGCTGATGATGATCTGTGTGTGTTGTGTGTGTGTGTATATATATATATTCTTCTTCTTCTTCAGCGTTCCGAGCCATTGAGGTTCTTTGCTGCAGATACAATCCGTCTCCATTCGTCTCTATTATATATATATATATATATATATATATATATATATATATATATATATATATATATATATATATATATATATATATATATATATATATATATATATATATATATAAAATAGAATGTCTTCTTACCATTCTCCCGTGCAACCAACTGTCATAGTTTGTTAGTTTACAAACAGCTATTTACGTAATAAATTAAATTTCGTTATTACATTATAATTTATTTATAGCGAGGGGACTTAACTGAAGAAAAGTTATTTCAAGGGGCATAACTTTTAGTAGCACAACTATATATTGTATTGCATTGTTGCATTGTTATCAAAGCTTTATAAAATGTTTGTCTACAGTTATTTACATGCATATGCGTTATAATATATAATGATAAAATATTTAAGACATTTTAAAAGTTTTCATAAAAATAATACACCTATTTTAAATTTCTTCTTCTTCAGCGTTCCGAGCCATTGAGGTTCTTTGCTGCAGATACAATCCGTGTCCATTCTATCTTCTAACTCATCTTTTTATTTCTCTTCGACATCTATACAATCATCCCAGCATTTATTGGGTTTTCGTGATATCTTGGTAAGTTTACGTTCAGTAGTTTCAGAGAAATTAGACGTGGACAGTCAACATTTTCTGGACATGTTATGAGAAGAAATGGACTGGAGAACTTAGTGACAGCTGGCAAGATTGAAGGGAACAGACCAAGAGGAAGATCGTGAGGAAAATATCTGGATGGCTTGGAACACTGAGCTGATCCACGACTCTGGTGATCGAGTGAAATGACGAGTCATGACCGCCCACGCTTTCCGGCATGGCACATGATTGATTGATTGAGTTTCAGATTGCCCTATTTAGTTATTGGGATGAAAATTGTTCTCTTCCATTCTGTTCGCCATATTTCCGGGAACGGGAAAGCTTATATGACTACTAATATGAATTAAATGAGACGCTCCCCACCAGGAACTGGGCGAAGCCCAGACGGGTCGTCTTTTTTGGGAACGGGAGCAGGGGCCGAATATTTTAGGGAACGGGAACGGTAGCTTATATGACTACTAATATGAATTAAATGAGACGCTCCCCACCAGGGACTGGGCGAAGCCGGGCCGTCATTTTTTTGGGAACGGGAACGGGGGCAGGAGCCGAATATGAATTAAACTAGACGCTCCCCGCCAGGGGCTGGGCGAAGCCGGGGTGGAGCAGGGGCCGAATATGAATTAAATGAGATGCTCCCCGCCAGGGACTGGGCGAAGCCAGGCCGGATCGTCTTTCGTGAGAACGGGAACGGGAGCAGGGGCCGAATATTTCCGGGAACGGGAACGGGAGCTTATATGACTACTAATCAGAATTAAATGAGACGCTCCCCACCAGGGACTGGGCGAAGCCGGGCCGGATCGTCTTTTTTGGGAACGGGAACAGGGGCAGGGGCCGAATATGAATTAAATGAGATGCTCCTTGCCAGGGACTGGGTGAAGCCGGGCCGGGTCAGCTAGTGTGTGTGTGTATATATCTTATATATAAAAGGCGATCTCCGTCTGTCTGTCTGTATGTCCCTATGTCCTTTATGCGCTCGCGAAAGGCCCATCCGATTGAGATGAAATTTTCTACACCTCTTCCTTTCATTCCAGCGCAGCCCACTGTCATATATTTATAGTGTGAAATCGGCTGCTTACCCAATATTATTTCATTTTTCATTTTTCATTATACTTTCATATATCTCAGGGGACCTTAACTCTGTAAAAGTTATTTCAAGGGGCATAACTTTTCTGTATAACTTATAGTCATATTGTGGCATCGTTTTCAAAGATTTATAAACTCTTTGTCCATAGTTATATACCGGCATATGAGTTATAATAAATAATGATACAATCTGTAAGGCATTTTCAAAGTTTTCATAAAAATAATGCATAATGCATAACATTGTAACTCATCTTTTTTTGCTTAAAGAATAAATAAATAATAGTTACCTTATCTCTATCAAGTTTGAAGATTTTATATTTCTTTACACTGTCGCCAACTCTAAGAAGACATGGAACAACTTCAGCCATTATTAAATCTACAGGCATATGCGTTATATTCCTCCTCCTCCTCCTCTCCCCTCCTCCATCTCCTACCCTCTTCCTCTTCTCCTCCCCCTCCTCCCTCTCCCTCCTCCATCCTCCTCTTCTCTCTTTCTCCTCCTCCTCCCTCTTCCTCCTCCCAGCTCCTACTCCTCCTTTTTCTTCTTCTTCTGCTGCTGCTGCCGCTGCTCCATTTACCCAAGTTAATTGTTGGGGAAGATGTAAAGATCTTTCAAGTGCTCTTTCTAATGCTTTTTGTAAGTTGGTCTTCGTTTATCTAAGGTTGTTCTAACTGCAACCAATAAATGATTAGACAGACAGACAGACAGACAGACAGACAGACAGACAGACAGACAGACAGACAGACAGACAGACAGACAGTCGGGAACAGGAACTTATATGACTACTCATATGAATTAAATGAGATGCTCCCCATCAGGGGCTGGGCGAAGCCGGGCCGGATCAGACAGATAGACAGACAGATAGACAGACAGACAGACAGATAGATAGTCGGGAACGGGAACGTGAGCTTATATGACTACTTATATGAATTAAATGAGATGCTCCACACCAAGGACTGGGCGAAGCCGGGCCGGGTCAGACAGACAGACAGACAGAGAGACAGACAGACAGAGAGACAGACAGACAGACAGACAGACAGATAGTCGGTAACGGGAACGGGAACTTATATGACTACTTATATGAATTAAATGAGATGCTCCCCACCAAGAACTGGGCGATGCCGGGCCGGGTCAGACAGACAGACAGACAGACAGACAGACAGACAGACAGACAGACAGACAGACAGACAGTCGGTAACGGGAACGGGAACTTATATGACTACTTATATGAATTAAATTAGATGCTCCCCACCAGGGTCTGGGCGAAGCCGGGCCGGGTCAGCTAGTATATATATATATATATATATATATATATATATATATAGTTGTTTGATTTAATCTATCTGTGTGTGTATGTGTGTGTGTCGGGCTATTTGTCTGTTTGCCTATCTGTATGTCTGTCTGAACGCATATAATGACAGATGTGCTCATATGGCAGAGCCGCAGTAGCGTAGTGGGTAGACGCTCACCTTGCCGGCGCAGTGGCCGTGTGCTCAAATCCGCATGGCGGAGAGTTTACAAATTGATGTCTTTAAGGTTGTCCCAGATCAAGTGGGTCCACGGGAATGTCATGGGCAGTAAAGACGGCCAGGGTGGGACTGACCACTTCAGCCATCCCGTGGTCATTGCGTATGGGTCTTGCACTATATACTCAGTGTGCTTAAGACGTGTTATAGTGTATGTTGTAAACTCATATACCGGCGGGTTTAACGTGGTCGAAAGAATAAGGGAGCTCTAGCTCATAAACCCTCGGTGCGCTGATGGTTGAGTGGGTAGGGGATTCATCCCCTACACTTGTCAGTTGGATTTGAACGTTTACTTCTCGTTCAGAATGCAATGGCAACCTACTTAACGTAATAAAATGTCTAGACATTCATCCTGGAGTTGATCACAGCGTCCTGTAAATGTGCACGTTGTAGTGCGTTCACAAATGTTTGCTCTCATTCACTTTTGATTTGTTTGAAAAGTTTCTATTGCATCGTTGTGAAAATTTTCCTGCAGTCTTATATTTACTCTCACCCAAGGAATATGTCTTTGATAGTTCCAAAAGCAACTGTAATCACGGAAAGCGGCGACAATTCTTTGATGTTTTGGCGAAAATATATTGAATTCACGCTAAGAATCTTGTTTTACAGTAATGCAGTTTACCTCTGAACACTTCTGTTCCACTATGTGTCGTGCTTCTCAATAGGAAATTTCCGTGCACAACGGAGAATATTCAATATTGAACACTGATGTTCCAATGACTTCTTTTCTTCATAATATGCACTTCATCTCTGACCCGTAAATTATATACCACATATAAACAAACATTGAGATCTGATATACAATCTCCAGAACATAAATTATTTTGTTGGGTGGACATAATGATAAGGTTATATGTAAAGTTCAACATGTTCCCTCAGTTGGTTACTGAGCTTTGAGATTTTATACGGGGGCAAACATTTGTGAACGCACTATAGATGTACTAATCATAAAGTTAGATAACCACACGGTGCATGTGGCCTCGACAGGTGTGAGCTGTGATCTCTCGCGAACCACCCATTTCACGACCCGGAGACAGAGGTAGCCCTGTTTTTAATTTAATCTGAACTGAATTCTAATAATTCTCAGATACGGATCGAAACCTCAATACTTCACCAGGAACCAGCTTTGATTAAGCACGTTTGCCACCTGACTCATTCAGCTTATTGCCTTAACTGACATCTGCGATTCCAGCTGATTGTAGATTTATGTCACATTAAATTCCCCAACGTTTCTATATTAAGACAGTATTAAGCATTGCCCGGGTTTCAGTGTGTCCTGGGACAGGTCGGCCTGTCAATTGTATCTAGTGCCTGAACGGAATTAACACCTTTAATCTTTCTGGCTGTGTGCATGACACTGATTAATTTGCCTAACGTGTCCTTATCTGTCTTATCAAATTTGTGCTTGTTTCAAAAACATGACAAGAAAGAAATCGGGAATTGATTGTGCAGGCGCTCTTTTGAATGCGTTTTGTAATAACAGAAACGATGAAGTCGAATCTGGAACTCCACACAATTTCTGAGCGTGCGAATTATATAGTTCTTCTGCTTCTTCTTCTTCTTCTTCTTCTTCTTCTTCTTCTTCTTCTTCTTCTTCTTCTTCTTCTTCTTCTTCTTCTTCTTCTTCTTCTTCTTCTTCTTCTTCTTCTTCTTCTTCTTCTTCTTCTTCTTCTTCTTCTTCTTCTTCTTCTTCTTCTTCTTATAATCCATGCCGTTTTAGTGATATCCACAGCCTCCTGTCTCTTATGTGGTAAATAATTTCTGACACCGACGTTTCTCCAAGCCATGAAGTCAACCGTCCAGCATCATGTCTCATGGTCTCCCCCTTCCTCTCTTCCTTTCCTCTCTCAATATTCTCACGCCTGCATACTTCTATGATTGTATACTAGTTAACATGCACAATAGGTAATTGATACATGGAAGACGAATAGTTGGAAGAGCCAAATGTAAGACTGGCCTGTGTGCCCAATTTGTGACTCTTTGAAAAAAAAAGAAATTAGTTCGTTCATTCGTTCTTCCGTTCAGTTCTCTCCAGTGCTGTCTGTCTGTCTGTCTGTCTGTCTGTCTGTCTGTCTGTCTGTCTGTCTGTCTGTCTGTCTGTCTGTCTGTCTGTCTGTCTGTCTGTCTGTCTGTCTGTCCGTCCGTCCGTCCGTCCGTCCGTCCGTCCGTCCGTCCGTCCGTCCGTCCGTCCGTCCGTCCGTCCGTCCGTCCGTCCGTCCGTCCATCCGTCCGTCCGTCCGTCCGTCCGTCCGTCCGTCCGTCCGTCCGTCCGTCCGTCCGTCCGTCCGCCAGCCCTATAATTTTATGTTTCGCTTGTCTTGTTGCTTGTGCTATCGTCATATTTTATTTTGTCACTCTCTTTGTCTCCATGAAACCAACTCTTCCTAGGTTGTCCGTTTGCCATGTATCCCGATGTTTTCACGTAGATCTTTCTAGCCAGCGTTTGATCTTGTTCCATTCTAGTTAAATGTCCGAACATTTTAATTCTTTGGCGTTCTATACAGTCAGTAATCTGTGCCATTTCTCTACTCTTTCTTACTTTCTCGTGTATCTCCCAATATCTTCTTATGTTTTCATCTGCGTTTCTTATGATTCTCATCTCAAATTATGTGATTTTACGCCTGTGTGTTTCTACTATTGTCTATATTTTTCCATTGGCAATGCATCATTTGGATAAATAAAGCATCAGTCAGCTTTTATTTTGAAAATACACATTGATATTAGACTGATTTAGGATAGGTGATATTTGATAGTTGACATCGTTGCTTTATGCATTCTCATTTCTATTCCTCACTTTAGTTTTCCATCGTCTGTGAACACCCTGCCCAGGTTCCGCGTGCTCTCTAAATTGTTTTAATGATTTGCCACGTATTTTTAGGTTATATTGCACTTATGACTTTTTGATGTTTACCCACACTAACCTACAGAATGTTAGTTTTTATTTAACTTGTCCTGCCATAGACGGTTTTTATTTTTCATCTTTTCTATCCTACTTCGCCTTTACTGTAATTATTTCGGACATAAACAAAATAAACCCAAAGTAACAACATTAGTGGATAAAAAAAGAGTTAAACATTGCCAAATAGAACATTTCAGAAATAGCATTGAACCTTGAACCTGCTAAGTCACATGACTTCTGTCTGGTGGCGAATAGCCTTCAACATCGTGTGAAGTCTAGATCGCCGTTTTAATGGTCTGTTTATTTATTACTATCGATAATATCATCTTTGTTTTCTTTGTTCTGCCACTGTGACCAACTTTTCTCGAGTGGTTGTCACCAGCGCCAGACAGTGGTCGGCGGAAGATGAGAAGGCTGATACGGTAGAGCAAAGAAGACTAAATGCAACAAAGAGTAAAGTGTTCGAGATATTTCCGCTCGACTCCTCTTTGAACGAAAATGGCGTCTGTATTTGAAAATAGCTCAGATATATACACGACATGTGGTTGTCTGTTGTTTGACATTAGAGGGTATATTTCACTTCCTAGTGTTAGGAAACTTCTCGCACGATTGTTGTTATTATTACTGATGGTGTTTTTAACATCGTTGTTATTGTTTTTATGTATGATGACGCTGACATTTTCCTTCTAGATGTGGATGGTTTCTTTTTGTTCTTGTTCTTGCTCTTCTTGTTCTTTTTCTTGTTCTTGTTCTTCTTGTGCTTGTTCTTGATCTTCTTGTTCGTGTTCTTCTTGTTCTTCTTATTTTTGTTCTTGTTCTTGTTCTTGTTCTTGTTCTTCTTCTTCTCTTCTTCTTCTTCTTCTTCTTCTTCTTCTTCTTCTTCTTTTCTTCTTCTTCTTCTTCTTCTTCTTCTTCTTCTTCTTCTTCTTCTTCTTCTTCTTCTTCTTCTTCTTCTTCTATTTCTTCTTCTTCTGCTTCTTCTTCTTCTTAGGACATGTGTGGGTGGGTGGAGGATGTATGTGTCGGTAGTAGGTGTGTGTGTGTGGGTAGGGAGATGTCAGTTGGTGGGTATGTGTATGTATGGTTTGGGGATGTGTGGAGTGGATGAGCGATGTGTGGGTTGGTGGGAGATGTGTGTGCGTGGGTGGGGAATATGTGGTCGATAGAGGTGTGGTTGGGGGTGTGGGTGGGGAGAGAATGTGTGGGTGGGGGATGGGTGTGTGGGTTAGGATGTGTATGTGGGTGGGCGCGGGATGTGTGGGTTGGTGGGGATGTTTGTGTGTTTGGGTTGGGGGAACAGATGAGGGCAGTGTGGGTGGGTGGGGGATGTGCGCGAGGGGGATGGGTCGGTTGGTGGGGTATGTATGTGTCCCTGGGTGTGCGTGTGTGTGTGGGTGGGTGGGTGTGTGTGTGGGTGGGGTGATGTGTGAGTAGGTGGGAGATGGGCCTCATAACATAGTAAATTGCCTTACTGCAGCAGCAGCAGTTTTGGGCACTATATGGGGAGAAGTCAACATTAAAACTAGTGGCAACTGGCAGATTTGGTGAGCAGAAAGCAAGAGGAAGGCACAGACATACATTACGTAGAGACTAGTGAACCCATTCTTCGGTCTGTGGATCGTGGGTAGGAACCCATCTCTAGGCGGGGATGTTTTTAAGGACCACGGGTGCCCAAGTTGACCCAGCTGTGTATAGCGGTTCTCGGAATAATAGTTTTTGGCATACTGAATCACCCCTACTTGGAATAATGTTCACATTGTTGTTCTGTGAATAGATCATTCCGTCCATACACATGAGTGGCTTTTGGAAGCCAAAAATATGGTATGATCTTCATACCTAGTTGAGTTTAGCTAAAACACGACATTACTGCACCCAGGACATTCCC
Source organism: Cepaea nemoralis (assembly GCA_014155875.1). Lineage (NCBI taxonomy): Eukaryota > Metazoa > Mollusca > Gastropoda > Stylommatophora > Helicidae > Cepaea > Cepaea nemoralis. Next base: position 45,875 of record JACEFZ010021409.1, read on the forward strand.
ATACGCACTCTGTCCCCTCGTCCAACAGCCAGCGAAGAGTCATACTGCTAATCGTTCCATTTTCCATCTGATTGAAAGTTCTCCTGGTCTTCCCTCTCAGCTTTGAGACTCGTCAAGAATCTCAGCCGACCTCCACCATATCATTCTCTCCACATACAGGTTCTCAGTCTGACACCCCCCCCCCCCCCCATCCCTATTTTTTTTCTCCACCTGGTCCCACAGGCTATCAACCACCCTCACTTGTCCATAAGTAATCTACCACGGGAGGTGCATTCCCATCCAGTCTATCAGCCTGTACATTCCCCCCACCCCCGCTCTTAATGCATGACCAGGGCAGAAAATTCATTAAATTCTCACAATCTGTGACTTCTTAAACGAGGCCAGCCATTCTACACGAAACATTCCCTTGTCTACCTTACTAAGCACACTCCACGAGTCCTCAATGAATACAGTGTGTCTTGCAGCGATCTCCTCCAACCATCCGAAGGCTGCTGTTACTGCTTCATCTCAATTCTCACGCTAAAGGACGTAGTCTCATATGCCGAGACTCGCCTTTTTCAAGACTCGTTCATTAACCTTCGCAACGAAACCCCAACCATAACATCTGTTTCTCACCACTGACCCATCAATGTAGATCACTGCCACCTTGATGTGTGTAGCCTTGGATCAGTTGTTGCACCTTTAACTCTGTGCGACCTGCTGCCTATTCTCTGCACTCACCACCCAGAGTTTCTATTACCTTGTGCCAGTCCGACATGTCAACCAACCATTCATCCAACCAGCAAAGCAACCAAATAATTAACAAAACAATCAACAAACTAGACAACAAAATAATCAACCAACTAATCCCCCTCTGCCGTGCGTCCACCTTGACGAGGTAGAGGGGCTTGAGCGTTCCAATGACCCCAAGAGCTATGCCGACGGTAGCACAGCTACTGGTAGGGTCACCCATGTCGGACAGGTCAATGGAGAGGGACCAGACGAAGAGACGTACAAACCTGCTGCCTTGTAGGTAGACTGGGGACAGTCAAAGGCTAGGGAAAGCATCCCGAACAAATGCTTGTCGAAATCGGATGTACTGAGCCACAGGCTTGACAAAGAAGTGCAACGTAACTTTATCATTTCATGATGCCACAGATGAAAATTAATCGTTATGGTGCTAATCCCTTGAAGTCCCATCAGGCGGTGATAGTGCCGGGCCCCCTGCCTCGAGGGGGTCCACCCATGACTACTGGTGGTCACCTTCCCCTGTGCTGTGGAGTCAAGGCACAGAGGAGTAGGTTAAGAGTTATTGACCAAACACCCCGGACACTCAACATACTACAATGGAATGCAGAAGGAGTTTATAACAAGAAAGCCTCCCTAACACAGCGTCTTCATAAAGATAGAATAGATGTGGCATGCATTCAAGAGACACACCTCAACGCCAATCGCACATTTTCAGTCAGAGGGATATCAGGCCTACACGTTTCGACCGCGAAGGACACAAAGGAGGAGTTGTAATACTTACACGAAATACAATACCTTGCAGCGAAGTATCTGTGATCTCTGACAACCAAACGGAAATTATAGGTGTTGATATAATGATAAAGGACATGAAAATAAGAATTTACAATCTGTATAGCCCGGCAGATAAGGATCTTACACTCTCAAACATGGAAATAACTGACACAAATTGCATTGTTGTCGGAGACTTTAATAGCCGTTCAGAAAGATGGGGATACCCAGATACTGACAAAAGAGGAGATGAAGTGGAGGACTGGGAAATAGACTCAAATCTCCATCTACTCAACAAAGCGGATGACACACCGAGCTTCTACTCCAGAAGATGGATTACCACTTCTACTCCAGACTTAGCTTTCTGCACAGGAGACATCCTCCACAAAATCGATCGCCATGTGCTGGACCAATTAGCAGGTAGTGACCACAGACCAATCAAGCTTGTAATAAATATGGAGTATGTTCCACAGGAGCAAAAGCCTTTGCCCCGTTGGAATTACAAACGAGCAGATTGGGACAGATTTGCCATACTAACAGACAAATATTGTGAAAACATAAATACACGATATGGCAACATGAAGCAAATGGTGGAAAGTCTAAACAGAGCAATAATACAGGCGGCCACTGAGTCTATTCCAAGAGGAGCGAGGAAAAATTACAAACCATACTGGACTGAAGAACTACAAATTTTGGAGGACAAAGTTGAAGATGCTAGGAAGACCGCAGAGAGAGAACAAACAACTGAAGCGAACATCTCTCTCAAAGCCATCTCAGCAAAATATAAAAGAACAGTAAATCAAACAACAAGAGATTGTTGGAGGAAAAAAACAGAAAACCTGAATTTTGACAGGGATGGAAACAAACTATGGAAACTAGTGAAAGCCATGAACAATGAAGGACCTAGAAACAAACAAATAACAATTAAACAAGGAAATGCCTTGCTTACAGGAAAAAAGGCTGCAAATGCACTAATGGAACACTATGCCAGTGCAAACCACATTGATATTACAGCCGAACAGAAGAAAGCAATCAAAGATAAACAGATACATCATAGATATACAGAGACAGCAGCAGAATATATGATGGCAAATCTAACAATGGAAGAAATGGAACAGGCAATGAATACCCTAAAAAAGAAGACATCACCAGGAAAGGATGGAATCACAAATGAAATGCTAATAGGACTAGGCACTAAGGCAAAAAAGAAACTACTAGCAGTCCTAAATTACAGCTGGAAGAGGGGAATAGTCCCACAGGCATGGAAGGAAGCTATACTAATACCAGTCCCAAAGAAAGGAAAAGACCTGGAAGAACCAAATGGCTATCGACCTATCAGTCTTCTTAGCTGTGTAGGAAAATTAATGGAACGCATTATCAATGGCAGGCTAACATGGCATCTGGAAGAAAACCAACTCTTAACACCTCACCAAGCAGGATTCAGAAAGTACAGATCCACTGAAGATCAAATAACCTATATAGCTCAGGAAATAGAGGATGCCTTCCAAGAGAAAAAGCACACACTAGCGGTCTGGATAGATTTAGAAAAAGCATTTGATAAAGTATGGAAGGAAGGACTGAAAAAAAAAAAAAAAAAAATGCATGTTTGTGGGAAAATGTACAAATGGATCAGCCACTACCTTGAGAACAGAACTGCCAGGACAAAAGTACAAGGACAAACCAGCAAAATGATGCTGTTGGAGCAAGGTGTCCCCCAAGGAGGAGTTCTTTCACCAACATTATTCCTAGCATATATAAACGACATCACGGAAAATTATCCAACCAGAGTACACACATCATCCTTTGCAGATGACCTAGCCATATGGACATCTGAAGAATATATTAGTACTGCCAACAGCAGAATACAGCAAGCCCTATTAGCGCTAGAGGACTGGTCAAAATCATGGCTAGTGAAGATAAGTGAGGAGAAAACAACATGCACAGTGTTCTCCCTCTCAACTAAAACTCAGCAACCTAAGCTGGTATTGAATGGAAAAATATTGCGCCATGTAGAAAATCCAAACTATCTAGGAGTCACCTTTGATCGTCGCCTGACATGGAAGACACAGGTTGAGAAAAATCGAACAAGAGCAAGGCAAAGAATGGCAATCATGAAAAAGCTTGCTGGTACAAACGTGGGGAGCAGATGAGAAAGTTCTCAAGAAGTTATATACTGGACGGGTGAGGCCAGTACTGGAAAATGGCATTGCAGCTTGGGCAACAGCAGCTAAGTCAAACTTTAACAAAATAAGTAGAGTCCAAAACCAAGGAATGCGAATCATAACTGGAAGCCTGAAGACAACGCCTATTAATGAACTAGAAAAGATCACTTGTTTACAACCAATGCAGGATAGAAGAGATAGCAGAGCCCAGCAACAAGCAGAAAAATTTAGAAGATTGACAGACCACCCTATGTACAACAGATTTAATGGTTTTGGAAAGGGAAGACTGAAGCGTAGCAACTTTGTAGAAACTGCAAAACGAAAGGATTAGGGCAGATCCTATACTTAACATATCAACAGTCAAGCCCATTACAATGCAGACAAGTTCCCAGCTTGGAGACAGCAGCAACTGCCTGAGATGATAGAAAACATTCCTGGTATTGAGAAAAAGAACACTCAGCATGAAACCGAAAGAAGAGAAATAACCCTAAACTACATAAAAGAACAGCAATTGGACCCATGCATATACAGATGGATCAGCCAAAAATTCAGTAGAGAATGGAGGAGGAGGAATTCTCCTAAATTTAAAAAATGGAGTGAAAAAAACACATTCAGTGGCAACTGGAAAGTTTTCAAGTAAATTCAAAGCGGAGGTAGAGGCTCTGAAAACTGCAGCAGAAATGCTCTTGATGGAAGAAAATAAAGACACGCAAATAGCTATCTTTACAGATGCAAAGTCAGTTGTCTCAATACTGAAGAGCAAAAACAGCACAGAACTAGTTGACTTAAGAGCAGCACTCCATGGTCTATGCCAGAAATCCAAAAAAGTTGTAATACAGTGGATCCCATCACATTGCAGTATACCTGGAAATGAAGAGGCTGACAGACTGGCAAAAGAGGGCGGACGACTACCACAGCCTGACATAGACATAACCTATAATGAGGCAAAGAGGTTGATAAAAAGCACGTATAGAACCAAATGGGAATCAGAGCATCCAGGCCACCAGAAGGATGATGCATATTACAAACTCGACCGAAGAGAACAAGTAGCAATCTTCAGACTCCGCACAGGACATAACAGGCTGAAATACCACTTGTTCAACAAACTAAAGATAGGAGATACAGATGAATGTAATTGTGGAACTGGTAAAATGACAGCTAAACATTTGCTGCAAGAGTGCAGGACGTGACGATTCCTTGGGTGAGCCCAGTACCAGAGCGCTGTGTGATGGCTCTGCAATTATGGAAGCCACCTTGGATGGCGGGGAATGTCCATGGTCTGTCCCTGCCTTCCCTTGAGGGCCGACCAGGATGCCTTTGGCTGTTCTATATGGGCCAGCTGGGATGGGAGATAACACCACAACAGTGAGAGTCTAACGTCCTAAGAAACCCCCCGGGAAGGTTAACCCGGTCAACAAATGCCCGCAGAAGTCGGATGTGTCGGCCTAACGGCGCAAGAACGCAGCTCTGCTGTAAACAGGCACAACGCAATCACGTCCGAAAAAAAAACTCCGGATGAACGAAGAAGAAGAAGAAGAAGAACCAACTAATCAACCAATCAAATAATCAACCAACAAAACAGCCAGTCAAATGACCTACTAATCAACCAAGCCTGAAAGAGCGAATGAACTAACCGACTAAGTATCCAACCAACTAACAACCAACAAAACAAACTTATAATACAGGAATCAAACAGTAAACAAACCAACTAACCAACAAACTAATCAATAAACCTTTTACACAATCAAATAACCAACCAAATAACAACAACCCTAAGACCCGAACGAACGAATAAATGAGAGAAACCAACATATAAATCAATCACGAAACCACACAACGGACCAACCAACAAACTAACCACCAACATCAGCATCCCCAGCAATATCCCCTACAAAACCCTCCTCCACACCCTACCCTCCACCCACCCGCATCCACACAGAGCGGCATGCGACGATTGCAAGTGGTTCACACTTTCGACGACATTGTGTACACGTCATAGATCAAAGGTACACATCAACACTGAGCCATTGTTTCGTAGCAGGTGTTATGAAATACGGGTGTCATCTTGAATAACAACCAGACAAATGGGTGCGTTTGCTTTGTTTAGGATCGTCTTCTTTGTACACAGATGCCTCAATAAGTGCCCCCAGTCTGCCTGCTAAAAATCACACCTGGAGAATCTCAATACAGGAAACGAACCCAGTAGCGCAGGAAAGATTCCACCTGTGTGTGTACCAGAATCGCGCCTGCTATGAGTATTCGTTCCTGTGATCAAAACAAGGATCTGTGATAATGCTGGCGGATGTACATGTTCTCCACCCTGAGACAAGATTGCATGTCGGCAGGCACACATAGCGATAGTAACCTGGGATAATGGCCATGTACAAACATCTCAAGTTGGATGTGGCGAACGTAAGACATGGAGAAAAACGTTTGGGAGTTTTGACATAGGAGACTCGCCCCCGAGAGCGTCAAAAAGGGGAAAAAAAAGGGGGGGTTTAAAAAGGGCCCCCGGCCCCGAAAAATATTTCGGGGGGGGGGGGGG